>VSMD01083674.1:0-46264 GCA_008750895.1 Mirza zaza | reverse complement strand
GACAGAGTCTCACTCTCTTGCCCAGGCTAGAGTGAGTGCCGTGGCGTCAGCCTAGCTCACAGCAACCTCAAACGCCTGGGCTCAAGCGATCCTGCTGCCTCAGCCTCCCAAGTAGCTGGGACTACAGGCATGCGCCACCATGCCTGGCTAATTTTTTCTATATATATTAGTTGGCCAATTAATTTCTTTCTATTTATAGTAGAGATGGGGTCTCGCTCTTGCTCAGGCTGGTCTCGAACTCCTGAGCTCAAACGATCCGCCCACCTCGGCCTCCCAGAGAGCTAGGATTACAGGCTTGAGCCACCGCGCCCGGCCTTATTTAACTCATTTTCTACTGTTGACTTATATAGGCTCATTTTCCCTCCCTCCTTTCCTTCCTTCCTTCCTTTCGTTTTTCCTTAGTTTTGTTTTTTGCATAAGCAACAGAGCTTCAATAAATATCCTTTTGCCTATATTTTCATATACTTTAGAAATTATTACTGAATCGATTTCTAAAAACATAACTATAGATCCTTTGAAGAAGATTTTGTAACTTATTTGCCAGGAATGTTACTATACATGTTCCCTACTGGGCTTCAAAGCTCTTCAAGTAGAAATAGTATTTCTCTACAAACCTTGGACTGGAACTGCCAGAGGTGCTGTGTCTCCTGGCAATTCTTTGAGGAGTTCTGGCCGATAGGCAGAGTGACGGTGGCTGGAGGAAACTGTGCTAATTAATAGCTGAAGTGCATATCTTGAGAGATTGCTATATCAGCTGGGAGAGTCAGGCTTTTCTTTGAAAACAACTCCAAAATCTCAGTGGTTTAAAAGACACAATTTTTGGTCTTGCTCATGTCTGCTGTGGGTCCATCCTGGCTTGTGGAAATCACAGAGAGGAGGGGGCTGTCACCTTGAGAGCTCTCAGCCCCCCTGTCAGAGCTCTGGCTCATTGGCCAGACCAGTCCCTGCCCGCCCAGCCACAGAATGCTCAGAAGGAAATATTCAGTGATCAGCACTCACGATTACCACAGCCTAGTTCCAAAGTGATTTCTCCATAACAATGACAGCATTATTCTTTTTCCTTCAGTTATGAGTGTCATTGATCAGAAACGTGAAAAATGCAGAAAATTCCAAAGAATAAAATAAAACCACTTCTAAGTTTACCATCTCAAGATAACATCTGTTAACATTTTAGTGTCTTTGTTCTAATCATCGACATCTCCTGTAGGGTTTCTAGTGATTGAGTAGCACTGTGTCACGTTCTTGAAACTTCACTTAACCAATTCTCTATTTTAAAACTTTAGATTAGTTTTATTTATTCATTTTTGCTATTATAAACAATATTATGTTTCATATCTTTCTAGATAAATCCTGATAGTTTCAGTTAATTACTATAGAATCAGCCTATGTTGTGTTTTTACCTTGGGAAAGTCTTACTTTATATCAATAGGGCTCTCTTACTATGCTCATAATTAAAGCATGAACTTGAAATCTTTGATTTTCTCATTAATAAAATTGCATTTACAGTATTCAGTGTTGCATGGTATATTACGTATGTGTCTTAAGTAACTGTCTTCATTACCAAATAAGTTTGGGAAACGTTGGATACCATTTCCCTGCTTTTAGAGAGGCTGTGCATTTTAATCTTATTAAAGGCTGTGAAAAGTTCTGCAGCAGAGAACCTCGTTTTACTTTCCCTAACCCAGGATTTCCCAGACTTTTCTGGACTGTAGAGCATTGTGTTTGAAGCACACCTAGAAATTTTGCCCAGTGGCCTTGTGTGGTTTGGGAAACACTGAGCTGGGTGTTCTCCAAGACCCTTCAGTGCTTGAATCATCCAGGCACTCTGGGTTTCTCAAAAGAGACTCTTCTCTCATAGTCATGGCCACTGTTCTTGTCGTGGTTCAGGAAGCCTCAGCTTTGGTTTCTGTTCCACAGAATTGAAGAACTCACATGTGGTGGGATGGTTGAGCAGGTCCAGGAAGCCTTTGGCGAGACCATGACCTCTGTCGTGTCTCTGTGTGCTCGTTACCCTATCGCTTGTGCAAACAGCATCGGACTCTTATGTACCATACCTTACACCAGGTAAGCACAGAGATGTCTTTTATTGTGTGTGAGTGAGACCACAATACAGCCAGTTAAGTAAAAGTGGTTTTTAATTTAAAAAATTGCACTTTTTGCTTTGAATATCCAGTGACTAAGTAAACAAGCTTTTCTCTTGACAGATACCTAAAGTTCCTGCGTAAATTTCTTATCAAGTTTGTACATGACCCAATGTAGCCATGAGGATTACATTACATTGTGAAGATAAGGATGTTCAAAGAAAAATAAAAGGTCCCTAGGAAATTAGTTACGTATTTGGCAGAAATATTTTTCATATGCACATTTATTTCCTCTCTTAGGTCACTTAATAGTTTGAAGATGTCAAGTGATCGTGGAGTCATTCTTTGAATCCCCTTATGACAAAACCTAACATTTTTCTCATTATGGCAACTTCGAGTTGATTCCTTGAGTTGATTTTTACGTTGCCATTCTGTATGAACAAACCAGATTTTGAAGTTCCTTACTTATGAAGGAAATCATCATTATTAGAAATAGTTTTGTGTTTCACTGTACATAGGCAGCATCCTAAGTTGTAGCCAAAGAACTATACTAACATGCTTTATGCCCGTTTGATAATCTGAACCTCACTTTCGAGTTTCCTGAGGTCAGTTATTTGTATTTCATGCAACCTGCTCTCCTTTGCCAGGAGTGAGGAGAAGTGCCTGGTACGCAGTGGCCTCGTTCAGCTCATGGACCGACTGTGTAGCTTGAGCAGTCAGACCGAGTCCAGCTCCAGCGAGAAACAAACCAAGAAGCAGAAGGTGGCCACCATGGCCTGGGCCGCCTTCCAGGTGCTTGCCAACCGCTGTGTCGAGTGGGAAAAAGAAGAAGGTGAGAAGCCAGACTCCTTTCTAGAGCTAGAGTTTCTTCTTCTTGGTGTGTTCGTTCGCTGTGTTTTTGTGCTGGATGGGGGCGGAGAAAGGCTCTATTATATAATCTGATGAGTTTAATCAGTTAATGATTTCATGAGGGCCTTTTCATCAGTATGGTTCTATGAAACTTAGGGCTATGCTGTGACACTGAATGATATCCTAGCACCCTGGAGAACCCCAGAAAAATTGAGAAGATACTTTTCATTATCTTCTTGTCAACAACACTGCTAACAGTGTCCAAATATTTTTTGAGATGATTTTGTAGTTGCATTTTCAAGGTAATCTTTCCAAATTAGACTTTTAGTGAGTAATTCAATTTTAAAAGTAAACTTTTTAGTGACCAATCTAATTTAAAAAGTGCACTTAAAGGATAAATTTCCCCATAATATCCCAAGTCTGTATATATAACTTGTTTATCTGTTTACTTATTCACTGTGCATTTTAATGTCTCGGGTTTATTATGTGTCAGGCAGATGATGGCATAAGGCATTGTCCTCTGTTTAAGAAATGTGGTCTGGCAGGGAAAATAGACCAAAGCACAAATACCTACAGTGTAACCAATGCCACAGTTGGTGGATGCCCAGTGCTGTGGGAATACAGAGGTTCCTAGATGCCACTGCGCTAGGGGGTCAAACAAAGCTGCTCAGAGAAGCACTCGAGTTAGTCTTGAAGGATGAAGAGGACTTTCAAGGAGAACAACCAGCGAGTGTAGACTGATGGATTCAAAAGAGCATGGGAAGTTCAGGAAATGACAAATAATTTTTTGTGGCTCTTATCAGGGGTACTTGTGGGGCTCTGGAACTACAGTGCCTATGGGAAAGATCCAGAAAGGAAGAGATGAGTTAAAAAAACAAGATGGGCCAGGTGTGGTAGCTCACTTTTATAATCAAGGTGGGAGGATTGCTTGAGGCCAGGAGTTTGAAACCAGCCTGGACAACATAGCAAGACCCTGTCTCTATTAAAAAAAAAAGAAAGAAAACAAAGAAAAAATTAGCTGGGTTTGATGATGTGTGCCTATAGTCCCACCTACTTGGGAGATTGAGGCAGGAGGATTGCTTGAGCCCAGAAGTTTGAGGTTGCTGTGAGCTATGCTCACACCACTGCACTCCAACCTGGGTGACAAAGCGAGACCCTGCCTCAAAAATAAATAAATTTAATTAAATTAAAAATTAAGATTTTTGTTTTTGTTTTTGTTTTTTTTGCCTTTTTTTTTTTTTTTTTGAAACAGAGTCTCACTTTGTTGCCCAGGCTAGAGTGAGTGCCGTGGCATTAGCCTAGCTCACAGCAACCTCAAACTCCTGGGCTCAGTGATCCTACTGCCTCAGCCTCCCCAGGAGCTGGGACTACAGGCACGCGCCGCCATGCCCGGCTAATTTTTTGTATATATATATTTTAGTTGGTCAATTAATTTCTTTCTATTTTTGGTAGAGACGGGGTCTCGCTCAGGCTGGTTTTGAACTCCCGACCTCGAGCAATGCGCCCGCCTCGGCCTCCTAGAGTGCTAGGATTACAGGCGTGAGCCACTGCGCCCGGAGAAAATTAAGATGTTTTTATCACCATTAAAATGATAATTCTTCCCTATCAAAGTATGTTCCTTGGTTATATATATGGATTAATTATATTCAGTTTTTATTAAGAGTAATGTCTCTCCCCAACACTGAATGATTTTTAAGTAATTATTATCTTTTTTATGTGTGTATATTATCTAACACTAAATGAAACACAGAGCAAGATAAAGAAAAATTAGTCTGCCGGGCACAGTGGCTTATGCCTGTAATCCTAGCACTCTGGAAGGCCAAAGCGGGAGGATTGCTTGAGCTCAGGAGTTTGAGACCCTGTCTCTACTATAAATAGAAAGAAATTAGCCAAACAACTAAAAATAGAAAAAATTAGCCGGGCATGGTTGTGTGTGCCTGTAGTCCCAGCTACTCGGGAGGCTGAGGCAGGAGGATCAGTTGAGCCCAGGAGTCTGAGATTGCTGTGAGCTAGGCTGATGCCATGGCACTCTAGCCCAGGCAAGAGTGAGACTCTGTCTCAAAAAGAAAAATTAGTCGAGGGCAGGGCTGGCCACACCCACAGGCTCCCCATAGCTTCCTGGGGTTTCCATTGAGCTCTTTCTTCCTTTTGCTCTGAAGGGGGCTCCACGGAGGCCGTGCACTCAGGGCTGGCCCGCCAGGTGTCCAGCCTTCTCACGAACCACCTCGCCCGAGCAACTGAGTGCTGCGGCAACCAGGCTGCTGGAAATGACGCCCTCCAGGATGTCCTTAGTCTTCTCAACGACCTCTCAAGGTATGGGGGTCCGGCCCAGAGCTGCTTTCCTCTAGAATGACTGGTGCTGGTTGTCTTTGGAAACCTCTCAATTACTAGGCTGCTTGACAGACTCCTGCCTCAAGAATAACAATAAAGAAAAAGTCTTGAAACATAGGATTTAGTTCTAAAATAATGGAAGGAGTATTTAGGTGAATAGCTATATCATAAAATAATACACATTAGCATTTGCTTTAATACCTTATAGGCAGCAGCTGTCAGCCTTTTGAGTTGTGTTCAGTATCCCCAAATCTTGCCTTCATTATGGCTAGATTAAAGAATAACGAGTCAGGGCCTGTAATTAACTCACTTTCTCATTCTGTGTCTTTAAAAGAAGATATTCTATGGTGGTTTAATAACCCCTGTGTGAGCCACAAGGCCCATAAAAGCTTGTCCGCCTACGACTGTGTTTTCCCGCTTCCATGGGGTTCTATGTAGTGCTTTGTGAAATATAAAAGTTCCTACTGTGGCAGATCCCAGGGGCCTGTATAACCCTGTATGGTAGCTTTGGTCTTGAAAAGTTCATTAAGAAGGAATAAATGATAAAACTTGAAAAGCCCTCAGTTTGGGTTTCCAAATCTTGGTGCTCCATGAAATCGCCCTAAATCTAGGATCTCAATGAAGTAAACATCAGAGATCAAAAAACATTCAGAAATCTTTTGAGTATTATTGGTCATTTGGTCTGGTCAAATGTTTATTAAAAAAACCTTAATTCTTCTTCACAAAAAACATTAGTGCTGAATCCATTTTTTTCTTCATGAAATCTGATTTCATGGTTTACCAGTCAGGCGTCCTCAAACTATAGCCCGCGGGCCACATGCCGCCCGCCTAGGACATTTATCCCGCCCACCGGGTGTTTTCGCCACCGCTGCCTGTCCTGCTTAGCAGCCAACTCGTCCTGGGCCCACTGTGTGCATTCTCCAACGGTCTAAGGGACAGTGAACTGGCCCCCTGTTTAAAAAGTTTGAGGACCCCTGGTTTACCTCATTTAGGGAACTCTTGCTTCTGAATGCCTGTAGATTTACATTTCTTGTTTACCTTTTCTCCCCCTTTTCCCAGGAGTCACATAGGTAAAGCCATCCTGAGCCAGCCAGCGTGTGTGTCCAAACTCCTCTCCCTGCTGCTTGACCAACGCCCGTCCCCAAAGCTGGTCCTTATCATTCTTCAGCTGTGCCGGGCGGCGCTGCCACTGATGAGCGTGGAAGACTGTGGAAACGTGGAGCTCCCGCCCTGGAGCTACTCTGTCCCCTCCTTAAACAGTGAGCAGGAGGATCCCAGCGACCCAGCTTCCAAGATCGCCTCCTTGCTCTTAGCAAAGCTGGCGGATTATGTGGTCCCGGGTAAGCAGCTCCTGAGCAAGAGCATGGCACTGCAGGGCGCACTTCCTGGGCACACTGGCACCTGTGCTTCCTGTGATGAATGTCTTTATCATCGGAGATGGGAGCGGGGACGGGGGGTGGGGGAGGAGAGATCCCACACCAGCATTTTGCATGTATAGCGGAGCTGCTGAAACAACACTACCGTCTTTCTTGAATGGGTTTTGCTTTTTGCTTAAAGGATGTCAGACAGTTCTTTCTCCAACCGCTTCCGAACCTGACACCACATTGACAAAAAGCAGTCCTAAGAATTCCTTAAAAGGAGATAAAGACCCTGGAGAAGAGAGTGAAGCTGTGGATGGCAAGCTATCTATATTTATCCATAAGCGGGAAGACCAGTCATCCCATGAAGTCCTCCAGCCATTGCTAAGGTGACTGTAATGATTGTGGTAGCTACATGTCATCAAGCACTGCCCGTGGCCCAGGCACTGTGCTACGTAAGCCCTTTACATATATTGACTGTCTTGGCCCTCTTAACAACCCTAGCAAGTTACTGTCATCCCTGTGGTGACACACGAAGAAACTGAGGCAGAGCTGAAAGACAGACATAGGTCTCTCTGACCACAGAACCCAAGCTCTGAACCACACCTTGGTGTACTGCCTTTCCAAACCCAGCAGAGAGCTAAAGCCCTATTGCCAATGTATTGTCATGGGAAGTCTACAGTGGGACTTGGGCTTTGAGAAGGAGTGATGCAGTTTGGTTTTCAGGTTGTTGGCATCCTTCAGCTGTTGATAAAACTAGGCGTACCATGGACTGTAAGGTAGAGAAATAAGAGGCACTTTTTTTAAAGCTTTAATTCATTAAATTATGAATGATATGGTTACTCAACAAGGAAGCAAAAATATAATTATTGCCCAAATATTACAAGCCTGTAGGAACTTATGAGTGAGATTCGGGGCAAGAGGAAGGCCTGCCACCTAGCACAAGGGAATTCAGAACAGATATTTACATCTGTGGAAGAGTCGTCTTTTCAGATAAATGATCTCATGATGTCATCCTCATAATTGGGTCCCTTGTCTGCCATTATGGCAACAGAAAGCACTAATGGGATAATGGCGTAAGCTGAGCAGGGCTCAGGTAGAAATCTCCAAGAAACATTCTTGAGCATTGCAATCCATCATAGTACAAATTTGGTGAAAGATTTTTTTGGAGAGCCAATTTCGGGAGGCAGGAGAAACTGAATTATTAAAAAGGAAGATCCAGTCATTGGCCCCCAGACACCAAATTCAAGCTGTTGTTAAAGTTCCCTTGGGGGTATAGACGATGTCCTGTGTGCCAGACCCTGCCTTTATTCTAGGTTCAGATCGCCGTTTTTGTTCAGCTCTTTCGTTGATGCATCATTTTCATGTAGACTTTTAGATATTGTTACAACTCTAAAAACGGCTATTGTTTGGGCCCTTTAAGCAGTAATAAACCATTTCCTTTTGAAAAATTGAGAGTCTTACTATATATGGATTTTAAGAGCCAGTTTTAGCGTATAATGAGGGCCTGACCGTGCCTGGGTGAACCATGGTGTGCGACCCACCTGTCACAGTGCCTGTAAGGTGTGCTCCGCTCTCTGCCTGCCTTTTTTAGTAGCTCAGAAGGACGGCCCTTCCGACTTGGTACTGGCGCCAACATGGAGAAAGTTGTGAAGATGGATCGAGACATGACCAAGGTAACCTCATGGAGGAAACCTGCTCCAACAAAACCTATCATAGAAGAGTGTTTGCCATGCTTTAGATTTTCAGGAGAAAATTTAAAAAGAAAAACTGAGCTCAAGTTATCAAAAGAGGCAGAGTGAGACATTAAAGTCAATGGCTTAACTGAAGCTGTTTTAAAGAAAACCAGTCCACTGAGACCAGTAGTTCAAGACCAGCCTGGGCAACCTAGCAAGACCTTGTCTCTACAAAAAAACAATTTAAAAATTAGCCAGGCATGGCGGTGCATGCCTATAGTCTCAGCTACTTGGAGGCTGAGGCAGGAGGATTGCTTGGGGCCAGGAGTTCGAGGTTACAGTGATCTATGATTGTGCCACTGCTCTCCAGCCTGGGTGACTAAGCAAGACCCCCGTCTCAGATGCATACATAGATGATAGATAGATACATAGATAGATAGACCTAATCAAAATCAGTTTGTCATTAATGCTAAATTATAATAGAGAACTTGCAGTTTTGACCTGGAAATTTTTTCTTTGCTCTTTTAAGAAAGTTTTATGGCCTAAAAATAGTTTGAAATTGAAGAGAGGTGAAAAATTGCTGAGAGAATAACAGATGATAAGAATTACAGACAAATTGCTCATAAAATTATAAAAATATGCTCAGGCACACAGATAATTAAAGGAAGGGAATAAAAACAACAGTAATATATCATTTTTCACCTGTCAGACAGGTAGAGTTAAGAAACATTGGTAATACCTATGATTGTCAAGATGAGGGTAAATATATATTTTCAGCTGTCCAGAGATAAACACACAGCGTGTTCTTTACAGCTTTGTTTGAAAAACAAAAGGGAATCCATGTACCTCTAACCATAAAAATAGTGGATTGGTTAAAGAAATTGTTATATTCATATAATGAAATATCCTGCAACAATGAAAAATATTGATGTAGATTTATATATACTGTTTTGCAAAAGTACCCATGATATATTGATAATTGAAAAGCTGCTACAACCATTTACGAAAAGTAAAATTGTAAGAAAAATAAAGGTAATAAGGCAAATAAAAAAATTACTATAAAAAAGCTGTGGGTGTGGTGAGACCCCATGATTATGTATGTCAGAATTTGCATGGAAGAATCTAGATGACTGACAGTTATCTTGGACTGGGTGAAGGCATGAAGTGTTTATGGAGACATTAGGAGATCATGCAGCCTTGCTATAGAAATTTAACTTTATATATATAATATTTTATGTTTGAATTTTTAAGAAATGAGCCTGTATTGCTTTGGGTAGTGGGCAGGGGGAGAGATTTGAAAAAGTATAACGCTGGGAAGAGTGAAATGAATATTCTGAATGTCTGCAAACTGACCCCCCCAGGGTGGTTGTTGCGAAGTGATTACAGAAGAAGCCACAGCCGCCCTTCGGAAAGCGACCAAGTGGGCGCAGTCAGGCCTCATCGTCAGTGTCGGGCCACCTGTAGAGTCCATCAACCCAGAGACTGTGAGTGGACTGTCCACAGGTGACAAAAAGAAAACCGCCCAAACCTCCATTTGCCGAGAGAGGAACTCTGACCTTGCAAGGTAAAGACCTTCCCCAGGGTTTCAGGGAACCTCTCCACCCGTCTCGGACTGAATTTGTCTTTAGGGTTTTAATTGTCTACCATCCCCTTGACCTGCTGGAAATGAGGAGTAGTGGCTAAAAGTATCCATCGTAGTAATTGCTCTCAAAGTAGAGTCTGGGCGCATGTCGGGGAGTAATGACCGTCCAAGTGGGTCTGGGATTGTCATGGAGGAATAGGGGGATGTTCTCAGATGAGTGGACATTTACAGCCAGAGGATTCTCCTGAACACTGGTAAACTCCAATGGCACTACCTTTATTTCTTTCAGGCAGTATTTCCCCACTGCCCCAACTGCACACACAGAACAGACTTCTTTCTAGGAGTAGAAAGGACGTGTGAGTGTCCTGTCTGGGAAGTTTGGACAAAGTGTTCTGCACTTGCAGGCTGGGAGTGTCTTTGCTCCATCCTTGTGGCTTATGCAGTGAAAAGTTTGAAATCTGTTACTTTGCAGGATTTTTCAGATACCCCAGAAAATACAAGAGAAGTGATTTCTTCCTGATGATAATGTAGCATTTAATTTTTTAGTCAATAAAATCCACTTCATTTTATATAACTAGAAGATGTTTCCCTCTAATGCTAACCCTGACAGCCACTTCTCTGCCATCTTAACCGTCGCTGGGCATCGACAGTTTTCCGTGTTGACACTTGCAGGACTGACCCTGTCCGCCCATTTATCAGTGGGCACGTGGCAAACAGCATGGCTGCAGAAGTGATCGCCTTGCTGCACAGCTTGCTAATGGCGCCCGAGTCAAACGCCGCTCAGATATGGACTACGACAGCAGAGAAGGTCAGTGCAGTGTTGCTGCTGAACTGAGGAAGCGGGATGGAAGCTAATTAGAATTAGAACCGTGCCCAGCAAGAGATATTTTAGTAAAGAGGGATTTCCCATATTAGCTGGATATACCTGTTACCTGTTTTTCCACTGGAGTTTGCTTTGATTTCATAGTTTCAACTCTGTTAACCTATATCTCCTATCAATGCCGGTTCTAATTTTGCAGAAGACAGGACAGTACTCTCAGAGAAAGAATGACAGCCCTTGTTTCTTCTTCTTGCTTATATCGGGTTGGTACTGACATTAGGAGATCATGCAGCCTGGCTTTATTGGATTTGTTAAGTGTACTCACTAAGCCCAAAGAGGCTGCTGTGTGATTTACACTGCCTGAGCGCCCTGTCAGTGAGTAATCCATCATTACAAACACCAGTGCAGTTGCTGAAACCAGAGATCTGTATCAGCTCCCCCTCTGCACAGTCGCTCTTCAAGTGAACCCCCTTATACCATGTCCTAAAGTAATTGAGTGTTGACAAGTAGGCAGTATGCTAGGATGATTTTCCCTCAGATAAATGACTGCTTTATTTTAGGGGTTTTATTAATGCAATTTAGTTTGATCCTCCATATTTCGTAGTTGTGTATTTCCAATTTTGTCTGATTACATTACATAAGGCACATATGGGCAAAATGTCCCTGGCTATACCTGATAGCTTTTTGGTCCCTCCCAGGTCTAGAGTTCCTTCAATATGTGAGACCCAGGCACATACACACCTTGTCATCCTTGGTATCAAAACAACCAGAGCTTTAACTCCCACCGCATGGGCTGCTTCTTATATTTAGGTTCTGTCTCGGGCACTGATGTACATTCCACAATTGGGGAAATATGCAGAAAGCATTCTGGAAAACGGCAGCAGCAGCGGCAGGAAACTTGCCAAGCTTCAGAGAATCGCCCGCCAGGCCGTTGCCGCACTGTGTGCCCTGGGAGGCTTCAAAGAGACAATCAAGATAGGATCTGAGGTCCAGGTAACCAGCTACCACTTCCCCCAAGTCATTGCTTCTCCTGTATGTAAGCATCCGTTGATTTATTGGTCATCTGTAAGACAAGTATCACGCACTCGGGTGGGCAAAGAAACCTATTCCTTCAAGCTAAATAAGGAATCCGAGATGTTCTTGGAATCTAATTCACACTGTGCTGCACATTTAGATATTAATGTAATACTTTGTAACATTAGTTGCAATACTTGTGTCCTATAGTATCGTTTATACCAATTCTAGAATTGAAAGTTTCAGATGACAGCATGTTGTGAAGACTTCACTGTTCGGTTTTAGGACCCGTTGTTTTAATTCATGTCTCGGGCTTGGTGTCTGCATTATTATAAACTGCTGCTATAGTGCTGATAATAACAGCTGTAAATTCTCTCTTCCCTCTTGTCTCATGAGACAGCCGCTTGGACATCAGAGCCGGTGGGTAGTGCTAATTCATCTCTGTCTCTAGGTTTTAGGTAGAGGAATATCAGGAAGCATCGGGGTTGTGGCTTCTATCAATGAACAGGAAGGTATAGCTACCGTCAGATTCCTACCCATAGACTGTAGAAAGACTTCGCAAGCGTCAGACACATTGACTATCCCATTGTCTAGACTTTGTGTTCCAAGATCAGAGGTAAGGTGATATTTAAATGCTTCATAAAATGTCACTGCAAATGGTAACCATGCTACAATGAGTAATGCACATGCAAAGTGTAGAAGCACAACTATTTGGTTATCTTAAATTTTACTTGTGTGTTTATCTATATATTGGTTATAACTAATGTAACATTTATGTGAAAATTTTCATCTAGATGACCAAATTCATTTCTTTGTTGGTTAGGAATATTCCACAGTATGGCCGGGCGAGGTGGCTCACGCCTGTAATCCTAGCACTTTGGGAGGCCGAGGCGGGCGGATCGCTCGAGGTCAGGAGTTTGAAACCAGCCTGAGCAAGAGCGAGACCCCGTCTCTACTATAAATAGAAAGAAATTAATTGGCCAACTAATATATATAGAAAAAATCAGCCGGGCATGGTGGCTCATGCCTGTAGTCCCAGCCACTCAGGAGGCTGAGGCAGCAGGATTGCTTGAACCCAGGAGTTTGAGGTTGCTGTGAGCTAGGCTGACGCCACGGCACTCACTCTAGCCTGGGCAACAAAGTGAGACTCTGTCTCAAAAAAAAAAAAAAAAAAAAGGAATATTCCACAGTATATTGTATTGTAATTGTTTTGATATGGTTTGCAATTTTCTATGTGATTTTATGTTTTTAACTCAAAATTTGAGAATTAACTCCAGATAATAACACCACCCTCATTTCCTATGAACTAACTGCTTGAATTTAACTTTTTGCCATGCCCCTCCGATGACCATCAGGCATTGCCTCTTCATAAACTGTCCATTACTGAGAAGGTAGTACAGGCAGTCCAGTCCATGTTGCTTCCTCAGGAGGGGAGTCTGTCTATTCACACCTCGCTTCCTGCAACAGGAGATGGGTCAGCTCCTGTGATGGCAGTCGTCAGGCTCCTGGCTGAGATAAGGACAAGGTGAGCACCTTCCCCAGCCTGCCTGAAGTGCTAAGTAGTACGGGCCACCAGAGTCAGGGCTTAGTGGGTCCACAGCTTGAAGCTCTTGCCAACCCGAGTAACAGAAACCATTCTCTTACACCGTCTTTACCACACTTTGCTGCATTCCCCAATTTCTACACTTAAAAATAAAGTTTAGCTGCCCACCTAAGAAACAGCCCATTGAAACGTCATGTATGGAACACATACATAAGGTTCCACTGATTTACTTTGGTAAAAGAACTTTGTTCTGTCGCAGAAATAACTGCCAATTTTTTTAAATGGTTCAGGCCACATTGATCCATATCTGGTCTGTCACTTTACAAACTGATGACAGGAAAACCAGGCCATGCTCACAAGGTGTTGATGTCAGAAAGGAAAAGAGTCGTCTTCTGCAATTACCTGTATTTGCCATTTAATAGCAGTGACAAGTTTCTCTTTGGACAGTGGAACATCTCAGAAAGTTCTAGTATGTGTGTTGGATCAGGCGAGAGATCAGCTTGCAGATTTCCCCAGCTTTCGGATCTGTCTTGCTTTCGGAGCTCTAGTAGAGCCCGTGGAACACGGTTTAGAAAACGCTTTCAAGAGATAGGGCTGATTTCTCACCTGGGCACTTGGCGTCTTCATTTAATGGAGATGGCACCGTTTTTCCTTTTTCTGATGGTCCATGCAGTGTCAGCGGTTTGCTATGTGGGAAAAGAGACTTGCGTGTTTCCAAGACAATCCAGCTCAGAAAAGAGCAAGAGGAAGGGGGAGTTTGAATCTTATTGTGAACTGGGGGACAAAATTGATTGAAATGTTTTTCACAGTTGACTTTTTAGAGGATGAACATTGATGACTTTGAAATATTGTAAATCTTTTAACATTAAGAGCATGCCTGGTCATGGCCCAACTTTTAGAAGACAGCTTATTTTGTGAAGAATTCATACAACAGTGTCCAGCAGCTGTTGAAGTTCTTAACCTCGTAGCCCAGGAATGCAGTGCTGGTGAGTTGCTGTTACTTTACCTACCACTCTGTTGTGTTGAGTTTTGTCAGCACGTTTGCAATTTGATAATGACGTTAACTGTTTTTACTCACATACACACACACACACACACACACACACATATCAAATAGCAGCTGAGCTCTAAAGACAACACTTACCACACTCCCTTTCATACCAGACCTAGAAATATAAATACAAAGCTTTCTGTCTATACCAGCTAGGAAATCAGCATTTTTAAATTTAGCTTTAGGACCACGTCAGAGTGTTACCTTCATTCCTATTAATTCGTTGCCTTTATTTCCCTATTGAACTATTTCTGAGCTTTCTTTAGGGCTGGCATATGTATTCTGACTGTTGTCACTGGCTACATTTGAATTCTAAGTAAGAGTTTGCACTAAAATCTGTCCTTGGGGGGAGAGAGAGAGTGTGTGTGTGTGAGTGTGTGTGTGTGCGCGTGTGTGTGTATGTTTACAGAAAAGTTCAAACGAATACAAAACTCAGGGGACTAGTATGATGAACCCTCCTAATGTTTCCATTATTCAGTTTCAACAATTGTCAACTGATAGCTGATTTTTTTTTTAAACATATACTGCACTCCTGGATAATTTTTAATCCCATATGTTATCTTACTTGTAAATATTTTAGTATGTATCTCTAAAGAATAAGGACTCGTAAAACAAACATCCACAATACCATTATCACTTCTACATTATTAACAATAATCCTTTAATATTATTAAATATCTAAGCTGGTTGCAGTGATGAGTGCCTGTAGTCCCAGCTACCCAGGAGGCTGAGACAAGAGGATCACTTGATCCCAGGAGTTCAAGTCCAGCCTGGGCATAGCAAGACCTTGTCTTTAAACAAAAAAAATTACATATATATATTGTCAGTGTTCAACTTCCTAATTTTCTCCTAAAGGTCATTCTTGTTTTTACATTTATTTAACTGGATCCAAATTTATTTGGATCCAGTTTTTTTTAATTTGGATCCAAATTATTTAATTTGGATCCATTTATTTAATTTGGATCCAAATAAAGGTCACACATCGTAATTTGTTTGTATGTCAGGCTTCAAGAAGGTAACAGTGATGACAATGTAAAAAGAGAGAGTCCCAGTAGTAGTAGTTAGGATAATGCCAGTGTCTTCACACGAGATAAAAAGCACCTTCCTTAAGAAAGTATGGAGCTGTTATTGAGTGGCTGGCTTTCCCTCAGGATAGTTGCTGAGGCAAAGTCATTTATGCATTGGAATGAGTTTACAGCCTGTTCTAGAAGTTACTAGTTATTACAGCCAAAACTAATCAGTCTTTTCTTTCTTGAGTTTAAAGTATAGGAACTTTTTATTGCTACACTAGATACTACAAAATCTCTTACATTAAGCCTGCCTCATGGCAAACATGCCTGCCTGCTCATTTCCTTTCCCCCTAAGAATTGCTTTTACCTTATTGTAATATTTAGTATCATTCCACCTATATGCATTGAAATATGGCCATCAAACTTGTTACTGTTTGATTATAAGGACATCGTTACCGATGTTAATCACTATATCATCCAGGATTCTATGTATGAAGTAAGTCATCTTAACAAAAATAGTTGGGCTCCCTATGACTAGTTTACTTTTGTTTAATGGACTTGATGAATCCTGGAACTGAACAGTTTCCCTCTTTGATTTGGCCACTGGGACACACAGATCTAACTTGTGCCCCTAAGTGTAAATAAAGGACCAGTCACACACCTCATGGCCTGGCTTCACTCCTGGCTCCTCTCTGACTCTGAACGTGCCTCATCTTTCTTCACTCCTTTAACCCATTTGTGGGATTGTGTAGTATCTTAGATATCTATAGCTTCCCTCTTTGGTGTCCATGTGTCTGTAGCTGTGGTATAAGTAGATACGTCTTTCTCCACCCTCCTAAACACACCCTGTGCTTTGCCTCTACTGGATTATACTGTAGTCCTCCTGAGACATCTTTTTGTAAATTGAGGTATAATTCACACACCATACCATTTGCCACATTAAAGTGTACAATTCTTTGGGTTTTAGTATATTCACAGAGTTGTACAACTAACACCACTACCTAATTCCAGAACATTTCCGTCTCCCCCGACCAGAAAAACAACCCCACACCCATTAAGCTGCCACTCCCGATTATCCTCCTCCTCCTAGCCCCTGGCTACGCTGGTCTACTTGCCGCCTCTAAGCATTTCCCTGTTGTGGGCGTTTCATGTAAACAGGCTCATATAGTATGCGGCCTTTTATGTCAGGCTTCTTTGACTTGGCATCATCTTTTCAAGATGGTTCATGTTATAGCATACGTCAGTACTTCATTGTCTTCTGTGGCTTAATACCATTCTACTCTATGGATTTACCACATGTTACTCATTCATTGATCCATTTATCAATATTTGTTTCTGCTTCTTGGCTGTTGTGAATCATGCTGCTATAATCATTCATGTACAAGTTTTTTTATGTGGACATATGTTTTCAGTTCTCTTGGGCATACATACCTGGGAATGGAATCGCTGGCTCATATGGTAGTTCTGTGTTTGACTTTTGAGGAATTGTGTTTTTGTTTTGTTTTGTTTTGTTTTTAGGAGCCATTTCCCAAAGTGATAACCATTTTGCATTCCCACCAGCAATATTTGAGAGTTCCAGTTACCTCACATTCTTACCAACACTGGCATTGGCTTTTAGAGTATAGTCATCCTAGTAGGCATGAAGTGGTATCTCAGTGTGGTTTTATTTTGCATTTTCCTAATGATTAATGATGTTGAACATGTTTTCACATACTTATTGGCCATTTGTATATCTTTTGAGAAATGTCTACTCAAATCCCTTGCCCGTTTTTTAATTGGGCTATTCGTCATTTTATTGTTGAGTTATAAGAGTTCTTTATACTCAACGTACTAGTTGCTGTTTAGATATGATGTGCAAATATTTTCTTCCATTCTGTGGGTTGTTTTTTCACTTGATGGTATCCTTCGAAACACACAAATTTTTCATTTTAATTAAGCCCAATTTACCTAATTTTATTTTGCTACTTGTACTTTTTTTTTTTTTGAGACAGAGTCTCACTTTGTTGTCCAGGCTAGAGTGAGTGCCGTGGCGTCAGCCTAGCTCACAGCAACCTCAAACTCCTGGGCCCAAGCAATCCTGCCTCACCCTCCCAAGTAGCTGGGACTATAGGCATGCGCCACCATGCCCGGCTAATTTTTTCTATATATTTTTAGTTGGCCAATTAATTTCTTTCTATATTTTTAGTAGATGGGGTCTCACACTTGCTCAGGCTGGTTTCAAACTCCTGACCTTGAGCAATCCACCCGCCTCGGCCTCTCTGAGTGCTAGGATTACAGGCGTGAGCCATCGCCCCGGGCCGCTACTTGTGCTTTTGGTTTCATATTTATTAGAAACCAGTGTCTAATTTGAAGGTGTTTTACACCTATATTTTCTTCTAAGAGTTTTATAGTTATAGCTATAGGTGCTTTTATGTTTTTGATCCATTTTAATTTTCATATATCATGTAAAGTATTCCTAATACCTCTTGCACATTCTCATAGTTCCAAGCTACCCAGAATTCCCTTCCTTCTCTGTTTATTGAAATTCCATCTTTTCTAAGATTTAACTTAATTTTGTATTCAATAAGCCTTTCTTGATGCTGGAATGAAGTGATCGCTCATTCATCTGTGCCTGTGCTTGTGCCTTATATCACATAATCACAGCAGACAGCCTTGTACTATACTCTTTACTGCGTGTGTGTGTGTTCATATCTTCCCTCCCAGAGCAGGGCCTTCGGCTCATATATCTTTGTATTCTCCAACATCTAGCAGTGTGCCTTGCTCATAGGAGGTGTTCAATAGGCATTCAATTTTTAAAAATCAATTTAGATGATAAGAATAATAGCAGTTATTTATTAGATGACACGAGTAATAACGCTCCATTTATGGAGTGCCTGTGCCAGGGACTTGGTTAAGGGCTCTTCTTGAGTTAGTTTGTCTCATTTTCACAACCACCTGTGGGACACAGGCACTGTTCCTCCCTATTAGAAAGAGATGGTGAATGCTGAGTACCGGAGCTGGGTTCTAAATGCAGGCATTCTCCCACATTGCTGTGCAGCTGAGCTACGTGTCGAAGACAGAGCTGTCTCAGGGCTTTTGTTTGCTCGTAAGGGTTTGAGCAAGCTCTGTACGTGAATTTCGCTGTTTTGACACTGCTCCAAAGAAGTCGGCGCCCTCTTGGGGGTTGTGGGAGTTGTTTTCACAGATCCGCTGTGTACGTCTGCAGGAGAGCGCCTGGCGGTCGTGGAGGTGCAGTGTGAGCGGCTGCGGATGCTCTACCGGGATTGCGCTCGGCCCCCGCCGCCTCCCCTGCAGGCCGACCGGAGACAGGTGAGCCCTCCGTCCCCCGCCTGGTCACCACGCCCATCCTTGTCCTCGAGGAAGGCAGGCGGAGCAGCAAGTTAACGCCATTTAGGAAGAGTGTTTGCAAAGCCATTTGGAGGTGCACTTTCTGCAGTGACATGCAGTCATCTTCGAATGTCAGAGTGAATTGAGCTGACATTCTGGATATTGAGAAATTACAGCAGGGGAACAGAACCTACTAATTTATAAATAATTTCTGTGTGTTGTGAATAACAGAAAAAGAAAGCTTTTTAGAATCTTTAGATGTGTAGTCCATTTATAATAAATACTGTCTATGTAGAGAGAGAATGAAAGTAAAAGTGGCAAAATGTGAAAAATTGCTACATCTGTGAATGGTCTTAGCCATTATTCACAATAGCCAAGAAATGGTAACAGCCCAAATGTCCACCAACTGATGAATGAATACACAAAATATAGTGTAGCCATCCAGTGGAATATTATTAATATTTGGCCATAAAGAGGAATGAAGTAGGCCGGGCGCGGTGGCTCACACCTGTAATCCTAGCACTCTGGGAGGCCGAGGCGGGCGGATTGCTCAAGGTCAGGAGTTCAAAATCAGCCTGAGCGAGACCCCGTCTCTACTATAAAAATAGAAAGAAATTAATTGGCCAACTAATATATATATATAAAAATTAGCCAGGCATGGTGGTGCGTGCCTGTAGTCCCAGCTACTCGGGAGGCTGAGGCAGAAGGATCGCTTGAGCCCAGGAGTATTGAGGTTGCTGTGAGCTAGGCTGACGCCACGGCACTCACTCTAGCCTGGGCAACAAATCGAGACTCTGTCTCAAAAAAAAAAAAGAGGAATGAAGCAGCCACGAATGGTAGCTCACATCTGTAATTCCAGCACTTTGGTAGGCCGAGGTGGAAGGGATGGAGTTTGAGTCTAGCCTGGGCAACATAGTGAGACCCCTTCTCTTAAAAAAATCAGAAAAATTAACCGAGCATGGTATCACAGACCTGTAGTCCTAGCTGCTTGGGAGGCTAAGACAGGAGGACCATCACAGCCCAGTTCAAGGCTGCAGTGATCTATGATCAGGCCACTGCATTCCAGCCTGAGTGACCAAGCAAGACCCTATCTCTAAAAATAAATAAATAAAAATAATAGTAAAAAAAGAATGAAGTGCTGATACATGCCACAGCATGGATGAACCGTGAAATTTTATCAAATGAAAGAAGCCAGGCACAAAAGGCCACACATTGTATGATTTCATTTGTATGAAATGTCTAGTGCAGGTAAATCTATAGACAAAAATAGATTAGTGGTTGTCAGGAGCTGGGAGGAAAAGAGAGTCGAGGGAAGGCTGGGCACGGTGGCTCACGCCTGTAATCCTAGCTCTCTAGGAGGCCGAGGTGGGCGGATTGCTAGAGGTCAGGATTTCGAAACCAGCCTGAGCAAGAACGAGACCCCATCTCTACTATAAATAGAAAAAAATGAATTGGCCAACTAATATATATAGAAAAAATTAGCCAGGCATGGTGGCGCATGCCTGTAGTCCCAGCTACTCGGGAGGCTGAGGCAGAAGGATTGCTTGAGCCCAGGAGTTTGAGGTTGCTGTGAGCTAGGCTGATGCCACGGCACTCACTCTAGCCTGGGCAACAAAGCAAGACTCTGTCTTAAAAAAGAGTCGAGAGGAGAGGGATGGGGATTGACTACTAATGAGTACAGAGTTTCTTTTAGTGGGGACAAAGCATTCTACAATTAGATCGTGGTGATGGTTGAAGTGACTGTATTAAAAACGATTGGCATATGTACTTTAAATGGGTAATTTATATGTTATGTGAATTATATTTCAACAAAAATTGGTGTGTCTAGGTAAGAGTACACAAGACTTGTATTCTTGCAGTTTTTCTATGGGTTTGAAATTAATTTTTTTTAAAAAGTAAAAATATATAAAAGTGTCATCTGAAATCTTAGCATCTCCAGTTACCATTGTCAACACATAGATGTATAATGTTTAAAAACAAAAATGGATTTCTTGTGTCCATATTATTTTGTATTCAGCTTTTTCCCCTCAGTAGATGGAGAATCCCTTCCTGTGTCAACCAACAGAAACTTTGTGTCTAGCACATACTTGTGCCTCAGTTTATTCACTCAGGCTTTTGTCGTCAGGCATCTACATGGCCTTCAGCTGTCACCGTTGTGGTGATCCGACACGTGTCTTTGGAGCTAAATCTCTGTATCTCTACATCTTCCAATTCTTTATTTAGGAAAAGAAAGTGAAATTGATGAGTTAAAAAGATACCCTTTTGTCTGATAAAGAAGCTTGCAAATTTTATTAGCAATTGTGAAAGTGAAAAAATGAGGAAGCTAGGTCGGGCGCGGTGGCTCATGCCTGTAATCCTAGCACTCTGGGAGGCCGAGGCGGGCAGATTGCTCCAGGTCAGGAGTTCGAAACCACTCTGAATAAGAGTGAGACCCCGTCTCTACTATAAAATAGAAAGAAATTAATTGGCCAACTAATATATATAGAAACAAAAAATGAGGCAGCTAACAAAAAAAAAATTTAAAAAGAAGTGGCACCATGGTACCCCTGTTTAGCTTTGAGCTGACTATGGAGTCATAGGAATAGGAATATAGCTTGTGGTTATGGATTGAACTAAAATTTGTCCTGTATACATGGGGCCTGTGAGAGGATAGGGGCCTAGTGTATGTTTGCACACGTGTGTAAAGAGGGGACGTATGTAAAAGTTCACACTTCGCTTGTTGCAAGGAAAGATAAATGATGTCTTAAAGGTATAGTAAAAATAGTATGAGCATGCGAAAGAGAAACATTGGAGGTATCAGAATTAACAGTTAAAACAGTGATTATTTCTAGGGAACATGATTGGACATAGGGAAACTGTCTTTTTTTAAAAAATAAAAGTTCCCTTTGGAAAAACAGATAATGCAATTAAAATACATATATGCCTATATTTAATACCATCAGATGAGACTTATTTGTCTCTTTTGAGAGGGCAAAGGAATTGATGTTGGCAGTTCTATTGATGAGGGTTTTTTTATCCCCCATGTAGCCCAAAGAGATTACGTGGAGCCCGTCACGCGTGTTCCCCCCTGTCCGAGCCTGCATGTTCTCGTCTCATCTCACCTCCGTCACCTTCCTGGCTGACCCCAGCGCTGGGGGAGGTCTGCCCCGTGGCACTTTCATCTATGCCACGTCACCGCTGCCTGTTCAGGTGAGAGGTCACATGACACACTCTTTCGCCTCTTTCCCTCAAATTTGAAAGAAAAAGCAGGTTCTCAGGCCTGGCTGAGCCCTCTGATTGTCACCCTTTTCTGGTGTCTCTTCAGGCCCCGTCTTTTTACTGGGAAATTGAAATTGTTTCCTATGGAGATACCGATGATGACACTGGACCAATAGTTTCCTTTGGCTTTGCCACAGAAGCAGAGAAACGAGATGGGGCTTGGACTAATCCAGTGGGCACTTGTCTTTTCCATAAGTAAGTGGCTACGATTGCTTTTCCTTAAAAAAGTAGATCAATATTCCAGAGAACAATAGGCAGTAGCTTCCCACAAGGTGTTTATAGGTGTTCGGGAAGCCAAAATAGAACTCTGTTGTCAAATTAGTTTGGGAAGAAGAGAGTATTATTTTTCTTACTTGGAGATTTATAGTGCGCATTAGCAAGATCCCTTCCTAGTTGTCCTGTAATAAAAAATCTGTTTATTTCTCAACTCCCATATCATTTTATTCTATGAATACCACTTGGGAAATACGGGTGTGGGTGTTTTAATATTAAAGTATTAATATAATCTCAAAAATGTGGAAAATACCAGTTGGAAATGATCATGTTTCTGGAGAGAGAATAGCTCCTATGATTTCTGATTACTCTCAAGCTATTGAACCCTCTCCCCTGATCACTCCCTACCTGCCTCTGTGTTGGCCAGTTGATCTTGCCTTTCACCTCCCTTCTTTGTGCTTTCCATAGCAACGGCCGAGCTGTGCACTACAATGGCTCCAGCTTGCTGCAGTGGAAGAGCGTTCGCTTAGACGTGACTCTCTCTCCTGGTGAGTGTGGCAGGAGCTCTTTGACCCTGTATCTTTCTCTTGGGTCTAAATAGGTTAAAGTTAAATAAATTTAACAACTGGGAACGGGCAGTTTGTCTTTTGGGGAACACCAAATACTTGTCATTGCTGCCCTGTGGTTGACACAAACAGCTTCACTTTTTGAGCGGTTACCTTTGGAGCCTCCGTTTGGTAACTCAGGAGTCATGCCTACTTTCATTCCTCCGTCATTAGAAAATTCTGAGCTTTTGCTTCTCTCAGAATTTAGTATTTCATCAGCTGTTCAGTAATGAGCAGATAAATAGCCTCAACAAAAAGAGAACTCTACCACTAGCCATGAGAAATGCCTTATTGATACATGCAGGCTGTAGACTTTGCTCTCAGTAGCCTGAACGTCTCGTCCAACTGCGACATATATTCTGCACGATAGTTTCAGTCACATAGACAAGTCAACGCAATTAAAAAAAATCTATCCTCTGCCCTTTTTAGCCTCCATATAAATAATGTGATCTGTACAGCAGCTGAGTTGGGATTGATCCTGCCTGCTCCAGCAGAAGCAAAATACCAGAATCGTCCTTCTGACATTAAAAGCAGCCAAATACATCAGCTACTTATTTTCAGATAATACATCTTAGCTTCATCCCTGATAAAACTTAAATTGCTATATGTGATAGACGATCTGGAATGTCGAGATGGGGAACGTAAAGTCACTCCATCTGCTAGGTAACCTCTGGTAGCTGCCTGAGGGGTACTTTGCCATCACTTATCCTGGAGGGAGCTGCTTGTTAAGTTGCACTGTTCCTGGGAACAGAGCCTTTTCACTCACAGCCAAGCTGTGACTTGGAAATCATGTCGGGCCAGAGTTGTTTCTCTCTTGCTTTGTGGAGCAGAACTCTGACCTCTCAGCAGAGCACTTACCTAAGCACTTTAGGCACAAAAGGGTGTGTGGGGAGGGAACAGGAAGCATTGTCAGGGTTTTTATTTGCTTGTTACTGTTTTTTGTTGTTTGGTTTTAGCAATTTTGGTCTTTGAGAAGATTTTGGACTGAACCTTGGGTGCACAGGCTGTCTTTTTCCTAGAGAAATGTATCTGCGTAGAATAGGAATTGGAACCCAATTTTTACAACAGAATCTCAACCTGTGTACCAATGTAGGGGGTCCATTCATCAACAGATACTTGCTGAGCATCTCCTACCTGCCAGGCCCTCCCCTAGGCCCTGGTGATGCCATGGGGAACAATGACAAGGCCCCCGCCACTCAGAAGCTCCCATTCCAGTGGTATCTAAGCCATAGGAGACTCTGTGATCAAAACAAACCCATAGAACTTGGTGTACTTATGGGAGAGTTTACGGCAGATGAGTTATACAGCCACATGTGCTAGCAGCTTGCCTGAGGCAGCCAGTGCATTGGTTCCGTAAGTCCTGTCCTGCTACCCAGTCCCATCAGAAAGCAACTTGGCTCGTGCTATCTCAGCTTCTTGCAGAACACCCTTAAATACTTTCAAGTAAGGGGACACAATGGGATTTAATGGTCTTCCTTTAGCTTACATTGTGGGTGGAGTCTTAAATTATGTTTTTTAAAGGCCATTTCTGAATCTTCCACAAATTTACAGGGAAGATATTATCCTTTTACCTTTATGCCATGAGTAATCCTCCACGTATCAAAAGAGCAAAACTTAAGTTCCTCTATTTAAAAAACTGTACCCAATGTTTTCCATTTTTGTCTTGGCTGCCGGGAAAATAAAGGCTAAATTTAATGTGTAATTATAATTAACTCGGACACTAGGCATTTTCCTCCTCCTAAATAATTTGACATCTTTTTGAAATTGTGTCTTTGTATTGTGTTGCTTTATATCTATTTAAATTCAATAACTTCATGTCCTTTACAGAGGTAACTAAGGACATAAATAGTGATATGTAGGCTGTACACTGGCTACAAATTAGAAATGTACTTAATAGTCAATAAACAGGGGAAAATGTTGTTTCCCTCCTGTTCTCTGCTGTAGGTGACGTGGCAGGAATTGGCTGGGAGAGAACCGAGGGGACCCCGCCGCCTCCAGGGCAGCCAGCCAAGGGCCGGGTATACTTCACGTACTGCGGGCAGCGCCTCTCGCCCTATCTCGAAGACGTCTCTGGTGGCATGTGGCCGGTGGTTCACATTCAGAAAAAGGCAGGTCACCTTGCTGGGAAAGGAAGACAGATTCTCCTTAGTCATTTGTTCTTGTCAGGGGTGGAAAAACGAAAGGCACCAAATGTGCCCGCGTTGTACTCGGTATGTGACTCACAAGGACAAAAGGAAGGGCAGAGCCAACCTGAGCACAGGCCTGCCTTTGCGTCAACCCAACGGTCTTGGGTTGGATGATGCTCTACCAGTTATTTAGTGCTGAGCTGCTTTGATACGTTTTTTAGCCACCATTCTCAAACCACCACCACACGGAACACCAGTGTTCCTTCAAATGTCAGTAAAATGATTCTGTGGTCAAGTTTAAGTTTTAAAAACGATCCTCTTGTGTTGCTTAGTATGTGAGAAACTTGGAGGGGCCTTCAGGAAAGATTTAAAAGTTCGCCTGTATGTAACCCAGCACCCCACATGTATTCAGTCATGGAACTCTTGGCATTTTGAGGATCACCTGTTAACATCCAGTGTTCTGTGGAACATTCTTCCCTGCTACATGCTGGTGGTTCCCAAATTTCTGTCTCCATCCCAGACCTCTCCCCAAACTCCACACTCATTTACCCGGCAGCCTAGGCAACATCTCGCCATGTCTTATTGGCATGTCTCAGTTAACACGTCCAAGCCTGAACCCAACTCAGCACTGTACCCAAAGCTGCTGCCGCCCTAGCCTTCCTCATTTCTGGAAATGGCAGCTCCATGCTTTCCCTCGCTACAGCCAGAAACCTTGATGTACTCCATGACTCCTCTTTTTTTAGATGCTTTACATCTAATGTCAGCAAGTCTTGTTGGCTCTACCTTCAAAAGGTATCCAGAATCTGACCACTGTCCCATTCCTCCATTGACAGTCTTGCCCGGTCACTACCATCTCTTGGGTAGCCTGTCACATATTCCCGCGACTCTCCTCCCAGCCCCCATTCTTACCCCTTTACATGTCTTTTCACACAGCAGCCACAGTGATCCTTTAAAAATGTTAGTTAGAATGTCACTCTTCTACTGTAAACCAGGCAGTGGTTTCCTGCTGTCACTCATTGTAAAAGCCACCTTTATAATGCCCTACAAGATGCCAGGTGTGGTCATGCACACACCTCTAGATCCAGCTATTCAGAAGGATGAGGCACGGGATCACTTGAGCCCAGGAGTTCAAGGTTGTACTGTGCTGTGATCGTGCCTGTAAAAACTACCGCACTCGGCCGGGTGTGGTAGCTCAAGCCTGTAATCCTAGCTGTCTGGGAGGCCGAGGTGGGCGGATCGTTTGAGCTCAGGAGTTCGAGACCAGCCTGAGCAAGAGCGAGACCCCATCTCTACTATAAATAGAAAGAAATTAATTGGCCAACTAATATATATATAAAAAATTAGCCGGGCATGGTGGCACATGCCTGTAGTCCCAGCTACTTGGGAGGCTGAGGCAGCAGGATTGCTTGAGCCCAGGAGTTTGAGGTTGCTGTGAGCTAGGCTGACGCCATGGCACTCACTCTAGCCTGGGCAATAAAGTGAGACTCTGTCTCAAAAAAAAAAAAAAAAAAAAAAACTACTGCACTCCAGCCTGGGCAACATAGCAAGTCCCCATCTTGGGGGAAAAACAAAAGAACTACAAGATTCTGTAGGATCTGATCCATGCCTCTGATACCATCAATCTTTTTGCTCTATATTTGTTGAATGAATTAAAGATGCCAATAATTTAAGACAGCATTTCTCAGCCTAGTCCATTCATCCATTCAACAAATATTTATTGAATACTTATCACATGTCACACACTAAGCTCTGGATATATAACAAGGAGCAATTTGGATATGGTCTCTCTCTTCATGGGTTACAATCAGTTGGAGGAATTAGACATCAGTCAAATCACACAAATATGTGTGTGTGTGTGTATAATCACAAGCTAATAAATGCTATGAATGAGAATCACAAACTTTACGGAAGCAAATAAGCAAGCAAATCCGATCGTGTCCCTCTGATCCTGAAGAAGTGCTGCTTGAGCCAGGTCTGGAGTATTAACTGGTCTTAACTAGGCCAAGTTGGAGGAAAGAATGCTCCAGGTGAAGAGAATGGCATACGCAGTTGTGTCAGGCGGGAAGGAACAGTGTTGGACACAGGAGGTCCCTGTGCTCGAGCCTGCCTGCTTTCTCGTGCCGGCCCTCACCTCGGGCTGTTCGTCTGATTTGGTGTTTAGTGAAGCGCACCTAGGGGGTTAAAAAAATAAATAAAAGTAAACAAAAGCCCTTCCAAATCCTTTATTTGATCTCCTTTCCAGAACACCAAAACTCGAGCTAACTTCGGCTCCCGGCCGTTTGCCTATGCCGAGGGGCAGGCCCACCGCAACGCTGCGGACCTGTGTACCGACCTGGCAGAGGAGATCAGCGCTAACTTCGAGGCCCTGCCCTTCGCCATGGCATCAGACAGTGACAACGATGCTGGCACCAGTATTGCATCAGACCCAGGCACCCATGGGCCGCCGTGCCGGATCGCGGCTGTGGCCACTGCTCAGCAACGTAAGCCACTCCCTTCTGCGACCGTGAGTGCTATGAATTCCATGAAGCCATTGAACTTGGGCATCCTCGTCACAGTCAGGGTCTGCAGACTCCAGTGACCATCAGTAATGGGGTGACAGGCCGGGTGAGAGGATGCGGGGAGCAGGAGGAAGCGTGGCGGACGGGAAATCATATTCTCGCTTGCGGGGAGCCCGCCAGTCCTCAGCACCAGCAGGAAGGTGTAAGGCAGTTAAAAATCCCACAGTTTTATGTGAAGTCTCCTCATTTTACAAAGTTAGTCATTTGCAAAAATTCTTTAAAACGGAGACAGTTAAAGAATAGTAAAATGCTAATTGCAAAATCTAGGTGGTGGGTATATAGGTGTGCACTAAAAACTTCTCTGATTATTCCAATTATTTTATAATAGGATAAAACTGAGCTGGCCAAACTTAAAATGTCTACAGGCGGCATTTGGCCCATGGGATTCTGGCTTGCAAACTATTCTACAAGTGCGTTTATTAATAGCTCTTTCTCATAGTGAGGAACTTTCCAAGTTCTTCTCAGAGTTGCTTGACTTACACTCACTAAAACCATTGTAGGAGTCGGGTAAGCACAGATGGTTAGCATTCCTTGACTCTGCTTTAAAACTCCTTGGTGTACTGGGAGTCTTCCTATCGCACACACGGGGAGAATCCGGTTTGGCCGGGGGGAAGTCAATAATTTGCTGGCCTGCTCTTGCTGGAAGTCACTGCTCTGTGCTCTGTCGCAGAGTACGACAGCGACACCTCCTGTCGCTGCAAAGTCGAGCTCAGCTACGGGAATTTCGTCACCTCTGGCCCAGACCCTCGCCCGCCTCCCGTCGCAGACGACGAGAGCGACGACGACGACGATGACGCCATCCCGCAGGTAAAAGACCTGCAGGTGCGGGTCAGGGTTTGGCAGCGCCGCGTGGCTGCCTGGTGGCCGGCACAAGCCTCAAAGGCTTGACTCTGACGTAAGGGTGCAAGGCTGGCGTTGCTGCGCTTTCGGTTCTGTCGTTGTGTTCAGTGACCCTGGAGGGTCTGTTTTTCCGAGCCCTTGTCAGCAGTGGTGTCCGTTGGGCCTTTTGCCCAGTGGAGATCCAGGCGTCGGAGAAATGAGGTACTTGACAGTAACTCGCCAGTAAGCTCCTGTGAAAGTGCTTCCGTGGCCGCTTCAGAGGGACAGGAAGGGCTCGCCGCGTTCTGGCTGCTCCTTGGCATCTGTGGGGTGTGTCCAGGACAGGAGTCCACACCTTGTGTCTCTGTCCCTGGCGTTGGGGGGGCGAGCCCTCTGGTGAGGACTGTGAGTGAGGGATGCAGTGATGCCTGCATGAGGCATTGCTCTGCTCACGGAGGTCCCCTCTCCTTCCAGGAGGACCACTACGCCCTGCTGGTGAAAGCATGGGAGACCAAGGTCTTTCCTACCATCCGGAGACGCTTCCGCAATGAAGCAGAGCGGAAATCGGGCCTGGACCAGATCAAGGGTGCTCTGCAACTAGGTCTGGTGCCTTTTGTTCTCCTCGGGAGCTTACGTCATGACTTGAAGAGCTAGGTTAGATGGAAATCAAAACGTAAATCAGGAAAGAGGGGCTCGTGTTACGTTGTGCCAGATTTGCCAGTGTGTTCTACCCATCCCTTTAGTGAACTCTGTGGGCTTCTGCTTTCCTTGCTGGGCTTTTATTTGCTTGTTATTTAACTCAGTGTTCTGGGTTGATGGCTGCTGTACTGAAGCTGGTGTGGTTACAGTGGGAAACTCTATGGCCTGGTGGTCAACAGCCATGTCTGAAGTCACACATGTGCTGTTCCCTGTGGGCTTGAGGTTACTCAGTGTCCCTGAGTTTTCCTCAGCTTTATACTCTTTTTCTTTTCTTTTATTTCTTTCTTTCTTTTTCTCTTATTTGTAGAGAGAGAGCGGGGTCTCGCTCTTGCTCAGCTGGTCTCAAATTCCTGAGCTCAAGCGATCCTCATGCCTCAGCCTCCCAAAGTAGTAGGATTACAGGCACGAGCCACCATGCACGGCCTGGTTTCATCATCTTTAAAATAGAACCTGTGCTCTGGAAGGTTTGATTTGGCAGTCTCTCACTATTCCCTGATTATTATACAGTATTTTTTTTCATCCCCACTATTCCTTTTGAAAACATTACAAAGATTATTGTCCCATAATCTTTTAACATCAGGCCACACTTTCTTATTAATTCTCTTCAATACTTCTTTCCAAAGGCATCCTTCTCTAATGGTAACTCCTTTTATAACGTGCTCAGAAAATTGCTACGGCCAGGTATCGTGGCTCATGCCTGTAATCCTAGCACTCTGGGAGGCCAAGGCAGGAGGATCGCTTAAGCTCAGGAGTTCAAGACCAGCCTGACCCAAGAGCAATACCCTATCTCTACTAAAACTAGAAAAAATTAGCCGGGCATGGTGGTACATGCCCGTAGTCCCAGCTACTCGGAAGGCTGAGGCAATAGTATCACTTGAGCCCAGGGGTTTGAGGTTGCTGTGAGCTCGGCTGATACCACGGTACTGTAGCCCAGGCAACAAAGTGAGACTCTGTCTCAAAAAAAAAAATTTGCTATGCCTTTTCATTGTAGCAAGGCCAGTGGGTAGAAGAGAGGTAGATTCGTGGGAGGGAGCCAGGCCACATGTAACAGCAGGTACTACCAACACCTCTTTCATCCACAACGTCCTGGGCAACAACAGCGGGTGGAGACGTGCCTGCCTCACTGTCTTGCCCACGATGCTTTGTTTTTTTTTTGAGACAGAGTCTCCCTTTGTTGCCAGGGCTAGAGTGCCATGGTGTCAGCCTAGCTCACAGCAACCTCAAAGTCCTGGGCTAAAGCGATCCTTCTGCCTCAGCCTCCTGAGTAGCTGGGACTACAGGCATGCACCACCATGCCCGGCTAATTTTTTCTATATACTTTTAACTGTCCAAGTAATTTCTTTCTATTTGTAGTAGAGGTGGGGGTCTCGCTCTTGCTCAGGCTAGTCTTGAACTCCTGAGCTCAAACGATCCACCCACCTTGGCCTCCCAGAATGCTAGGATTACAGGCATGAGCCACCACTCCCGGCCTCCACAATGCTTTTATTCCTCTGGTCTTTGGACATTTATTTTTTTGGTTATTAATCCGTAGTGCCTGGTGTTCTCAAACATAGTGATATGTTGTCCCTCTAGGAAGGAACAACAGAGCAAATCACCAAAGTAGATAGAAGAAGCTGATGTAGCTCTCTGCCTCTCTTAAATAAGCAACAAGTGTTTCTTATAGTAGAAATTGAACGCAGCACAAAATTGTATAAAGTAAGAAAGGAACGTCACCCTCCCTTTCTTCTTCCTCTCCATTTGCACTTTAGTTATTTTGATTTAACAAAAATGAAATGACTACATAATAATGTACCATCATTTTTAGCCATTCCGTATTGATGAACACTTTGGTTATTTCCTTTTCTTTATTATTATCTCCCAATAATGCTGCAGTGCATTTTTGTACCTTTGCAAACTAGTGCTTGTCTTTCTGTGGGAGAAATGTGAGACATTTCTAGAAGTAGTACATTTAGTATTTTCAACTTGGTGTAGACAGTGTGTAATTACCTTCCCCAAAAGGCTATGTACTCATATAAAAATGGTGTTTGAAAGATTCTCTTAATCTTTTATTATAGATACCAGTCAGTGCAGTGTTTGACCTGAAGATCATATAGTCATTAGAGAGTCACCCAGACTGTTATATTTTTCAGGCATGGTGGATATCGCCAGACAGACTGTTGAGTTTCTCTATGAGGAGAACGGTGGCATCCCGAGAGACCTTTATCTTCCCACCATTGAAGACATTAAAGATGAAGCAAACAAGTTCACAATTGATAAAGTTCGAAAAGGTTTTGCTTTCCTTACTTCACCTGTGAAATTTCCTGTGAAATGAGAACTTGAATTTTCTAAAACATGAGACAAGCAGCTGGTGGCTCTCTTAGGGTGACTCTAAGTGGCTTGACCCCCTGTGGGGCACAAGTAGACATAAGGCCTCTTAGGGCCTCTCTCACTTCCCACAGCTCACCAGCATGAGCTGGGTGAGCCTGGGCAGTCTTGGAGTGAAGTGGAGTCTGGGCTGCAGATCCCACGTGGGCCTCTCAGGCTTAGCCTTGGCTTCTGATATAATAAACCACATATGTGTGGCTGTCCTGGGCCTGTTAGGATTTGAATAGAATTTTTATTTTTTTGGAGGCACAGTCTCATTCTGTCGCCCTAGGTAGAGTGCTATGGCATCGTCTTAGCTCACTGTAACCTCAAACTCCTGAGCTCCAGTGATCCTCCTGCCTCAGCCTCCTGAGTAGCTGGAACTACAGGCATTCACCACCACGCCTGGCTAATTTTTTCTATTTTTGGTAGAGATGGGGTCTCGCTCTTGGTCAGGCTGGTTTCGAACTCCTGAGCTCAAGCGATCCTCCTGCCTTGCCCTCCCAGAGTGGTAGTATAACAAGTATGAGCCACTGTGCCTGGCCCAGAATATATTCTTTTGATTAAAAATCTATTGCATATTTTTGGGAAATGAGTAAAATACAGAAAAACACAAAAAAGAGAAGTCAAAACCACTCATTTTTAGAGTTTACCAGAAGACTTTCACAAAAATACCAGAACATCATGGGCAGCAAAAGGAGTGTATATTACTTTCCCCTTTTTTCTTTTGAGATATAATTCACATCCCCTAAAATACTCTTTTAAAGTAGACAATTCAGTGGTTTTTAGTGTATTCTCAAAATTGTACAACCATCAAACCATCACCGTTAATTTCAGGACATTTTCATTACCCCGAAAAGAAATTCTGTGACCTCATCACTCCCCATTTCTTCCTCCTCGAGCCCTGGGACCCACTGATCTACTTTCTGTCTTTGTGGATTTTCCAGTCCTGGATATTTCATATGAATGGAATCCTATATGAAAAGACATGTGATCTTTTTATATCTGGCTTCTTTCGCTTAGCATAATTTTTTCAAGGTTAATTCATATCTTCATTTCTTTTTATGGCCAAATCTTCCATTGTATGGATAGACCACATTTTGTTTATCTATCAATGGACATTTGACTTGTTTCCACTTTTTGGTTATTATGAGTAATGCTGCTATGAACATTTGTGTATATATTTTTGTATAGATATGTTTTCATATTTTGGGGATATAAATATGCAGGAGTGGAATTGCTAGGTCATATGATAACTTCATTTTTAACTTTCTGAGGAGCTACCAAACTGTTTGCCAAAGCGGCTGCACCGTTTTACATTCCCACCAGCAATGTATGAAGGTTCCTATTTCTCCACATCCTTGTCAGCACTTTTTTTTTTTTTGAGACAGAGTCTCACTTTATTGCCCAGGCTACAGTGAGTGCCGTGGCATCAGCCTAGCTCACAGCAACCTCAAACTCCTGGGCTCAAGCAATCCTGCTGCCTCAGCCTCCCAAGTAGCTGGGACTACAGGCATGTGCCACCATGCCCGGCTAATTTTTTCTATATATATTAGTTGGCCAATTAATTTCTTTCTATTTATAGTAGAGATGGGGTCTCGCTCTTGCTCAGGGTGGTCTCGAACTCCTGAGCTCAAACGATCCGCCCACCTCGGCCTCCCAGAGAGCTAGGATTACAGGCTTGAGCCACCTCGCCCGGCCAGCACTTATTATTATCTTTTTGATTTTAGCTATTATAGTTGGGTGTAAAGTAGTATCTCATTATGGCTTTGACTTGCATTTCCCTAATAACTAAAGATGTTAAATGTCTTTTCCTGTATATCTGTTCATTTCTCTTTGTAGGAACACCTATTCAAATCCTTTGCCCATTTTTAATTGGCTTGTCTTTTTTAGTCTTAAATTGTAAGAGTTTTTACAACATTTTTTTGTATTATCTTGCAGGGTGGGCTGTGTTCCTCTTGGGTTATAACAAACTGTGAGGATATGGTTAAAGGCTGCAGAGCTACTTAGGCTCTAAAATGCAGGGTCCCAAGATGGTAATGGTACTTCCTCCTGAAGAAACTTCTTCCTCTACCCTCTGCAGGTCTCACGGTAGTAACACGTTCTCCGGACAGCAATAATGTCGCCAGCAGTACTGTTGGAACTGCTCTGCCAAAGTTTGCCATCCGGGGGATGCTGAAAACCTTTGGGCTTCATGGAGTCGTCCTAGATGTCGATTCGGTGAGTGACCAGGCCATTTGATTAATAAGCCCTTTTCTGTATACTGAGGCTTGCATGCCCAGACTCCACGTACTTTAAAAAGTGATTATACAGATGGGTTTCTCTTTGACTTAGGCACCAAGAAACCAAGCATCAGTGCTGTGGTGGCAAATGACTGGCCTGAGATTGTGTCATGGGCTCAGATCCATGCTGGTGACAGATGATGAGCTCTTAAGTCTCGATGCTGTCAGCGCCTTCAGACCACACTGCCCCTGCCCTTATTTTCTGTCAACTGTGTTCAGACTATCCCTACATTGTATCTACCAAGTTCCAAGGGAAAATTCTCCCATTGTCCTTGATGAATTGATGGTCTGTCACTGTGATGATGGTTATATGGACCCAAATCGAAGAAGTAGTTTGGCCGGGCGCAGTGGCTCACGCCTGTAATCCTAACACTCTGGGAGGCCGAGGCGGGCGGATTGCTCAAGGTCAGGAGTTCGAAACTAGCCTGAGCTAGAGCGAGACCCCATCTCTACTATAAATAGAAAGAAATTAATTGGCCAACTAATATATATAGAAAAAATTATCTGGGCATGGTGGCACATGCCTGTAGTCCCAGCTACTTGGGAAGCTGAGGCAGCAGGATTGCTTGAGCCCAGGAGTTTGAGGTTGCTGTGAGCTAGGCTGACGCTATGGCACTCACTCTAGCCTGGGTAACACAGCGAGACTCTGTCTCAAAAAACAAAAAAAAGGAAGTAGTTCTGTGATTTTGCTCACATTATCTCACTGGTTCTTTCAGCCTCAGGCTCCATATCTGTAAAATGAGTGTATGGAATTAGATCAGTAGTTTTCTTCTCCATTTTGCAAAGCTTTCATGGGGCTCAGCCAGCATTTGGAGGGATGGGGTACAGAAGGCACAGAGGGAGTGAGACAGCAAAGCTGAAGCTTCCTTTTGAAAATGGAATCCTGTTTGGAAGCCGTGACCATGTGGCTCTAAGGCTGCGCTCTCATACTTACGTTGAAGAAGTTTCCCGTGCAAGAGAAACTGTTGAAAATACAGATCAAGCCTAAGAGTATCTAGTGAAGAATTATCTGTCACTATCTAGATACACACTCTGGTATCTATCTAGAGAGACACAGGTCATGTTAGGTAGCATTAATGCTTTAAAAAATTCACATCATCAACTGACTCTTTTATCAGAACTTAATTTAAATCATTAAAGTTTTTAGAGGGTTTACAGAGATGACCCTTCAAATGGAAAATTCCATCAATAATACTAGTAATACTACTAATCTCCCACTGCCTTCTGTTACAAAATTCTGACATTATTGGCAATATTTTTCAGCAATGGAAATGTGTAAAAGTAAAAATTAAGAAAATAGAAATTGCATTATAATAATCACTGTGGTGTTTCTCAAGTAATTTGATTCTCTTTGTTGTAATCCTAAATAAAAATTGCACTGGTATTTGAATCCAGAATGCATATGTATAAGCTTACTTTTTATTTTCCTAGCAATAAAATAGAGCTATCAGATAGATTTCTTGCTTTTAAGAAATTATTAACATAAAAACAATGAACATAAATTTTATCTGGCAACAATGTGTGCTAAAGTATAGCACTATTCTCTTTAAATTGCTAACTTATTATATTGAAGATCTTTTTAATTTGTTGTATCAATTAAAATTTTCCATTTGGTATAGAAAAACTAAAACTATCAGTAGGTGTCTTTGAACTTTTAGACTCTATCAGTGGCATGAAGCCAGTATTTTTTTGGTAGTCTGGTAATATATACATTTTAGTCTGGTGAGATATGTATCTGTATTTTTTCTATTTTGATATGAAAGGGTTTTTTTTTTAAATAACTGACTGTTGCCTTTCTATTATATAGTTAATTTAAATTTATATTTAAGAATGTCTTTAAAATCTCCATGATTCCTAATGTTAACTATTAAAGTATATAGCAAGTTTCCATATTAATAGTATAAACATGTAATGTGTGTTTCAAAATGTGAATTCTCTTTCACCTGATTTATTTTGTCCAGGAAATAGCAATTAAATCCAAATTACAAGCATAATATCTAAAAGCCTAGTCTTAGAATACGCGTATACACACACCACACACACTTATACTGGGAAAACAAAGACAATCCTCAGAAGAACAAATGGACATTTCCCTTTTCTGTCGTAGGTGAATGAATTGGTACAGGTGGAAACGTACCTCCGAAGTGAAGGTGTGCTGGTGCGATACTGGTATCCTATTGATATGTTGGAAAGGCCCCCAGCGGGCTACCGAAGGACTGCCACCAATGGGCTAGTCACCCTGGACAACACCAACCTTCAAATTCACAGGTAAAATTGAGCCCTTCTTTCTAATGGGTCACAGAAATTCGCTTACCCTGTTTTACCACGTGTACCATTTTTCCTTGACAAGAAGGCATTTCCTTTAAAGCTAGCAGGAGAAAAGGCAGCTAGTAAAAGTAACAGAAAACTGCAGGCATTGGGAAGGAAAGCCGGGGGATCTAGAAGCACCTGGCCTGTGCCACATGCACGGAGCTGTGATTTCGGGGAGGGGGTGGCCAGAGGTTTGAAGAGTGGAAAAGTTACGAAGGGTAAAACAAGTCAAGGAGAGATAAGAACATGTCCAGGCAATGCCTGAGCAGGCAATCATTTCTCTGTTAAGCTGGGCAGGTTATCGCATGAGTGCTTGCTTTGTGCCTGGCCCCATGTAGGGTTCTGGAAAGGAACAGAGGTGCCATGGGCATGTGCCTGCCCCCAGTGGGTTGAAACTTGAAGATCTGGCAAAGTTCCCTCACGTGCACCATCACCAATTCCCCTATGAATTGTTCCTTTCAGGCTTAAAAATTCTTGCAACGCCTCGGTGACATCTGGGGGCAAAAATTAAAAAGTTCTTGCCATAATTCAGAAGAAAATATAATGATAAATGCAGGCAGTTCTCTAGTAAAAAGTTTCCATAAACTATTTTTCATGCTGTTCCTCCAGTAGCCGTCATAATCTCTCATTGTCTTGTCCACTTGGAACGAACCTGAGTAAGTCTGCAGCTTTGATCTCCCACTGGAACCCAGGTACAGGTACACGTGTCCAGTTGCCTCCTGGCCATCTCCACTTGGATATTGGATTGCTGCATTTGGGTGGCCGTATGTTCAATTAGGCAGTCAAGTTCACGAGACCAAAACAGGGCCCACTTGGCATTTCCTTTACTTAGCAAGACGCAGGCCGGGAAGCCTGGTGTGCCACAGGGGACCAGCATGGACGTTTCTTCAGCAGGAATCCTTACGGTAGTCACCCACACCAAAGTCTGGGGCTGTCGTCTGATCCCACCCACCCAAGTGACAACTTAGGTGTGAAGGGGTTAGACATCACATGGCAGTGTTCACGTGAAGCGAGTATCTCTGTGACAACCCCACTGGCGTAGCTTGCCAGCGATCCTGGCCACAGAGTCACCATACCCTGGGAAGCCTTGAAGCCGTACTTCCTACCGAGAATGTTCTTTCTCACAGTCCTCCCAGTACAGGTGCAGCTCGCCAACTGGGTCATTTTTCCACTGAGCAGTGCCCAGCCATATTACTGCTGGTGTTGGCCAGGTTTTCAGAAGAACTGAGCTAAAGGCGCAATGACCAAGGGCAGTCCTGATGGAGACGAGGAACGGTTTTCTGACCGTTACTCACCAATAATCTAATAAGTACCCAAAGTGCAGCCTGTGAGGTGGAATCTGGAATTTTCCCCAAAGCCATCCCCGTCACTGGCCTTCCCGGATCTGGAAGGGGCATGGCGAGCCATCCTTTTCCTCACAGTCACACGAGACCTACAAGCAAGGCCTGTCGCGTCTTCCTCCCTCTCTGCAGTCCCGCCCCCACCGCGCCAGCCCTGCCTCACCCCTCTCCTGCCGCCACAGCCAGGGTGGCCCTCATACACACAGATGGGCCTCCCTCCTCTAGCGCAGACTTCCCCCTGGCTTTGCACTTCCCTTGGAGTAGAACTCAAACGTGAGCCCCAGAGCCTGTCGCCTCCCCTCTGCGGATCTCACACAGCAAGCTCGCTCCCTCCTCAGCGCTCGGCATCTGCGTGGCTGTCTCACTTGGATCTCAGCTAATAGTCATTGCTTCAGAAAGTTCTTACCCTGCCATCTGCAGTAACTGTCCAGTCACTCTGTCACAACACCGTACGGTATTTTCATTCCCTCCCACGATTTGACTTTTTGCTTGTTTTTATTTTATTTTATTTATTTTAGACGGGGTCTTGCTCTGTCACCTGGGATAGAGTGCAGTGGCGTCTTCATAGCTCACTGCACCCTCAAACTGCTAGGCTCGAGGGATCCTCTTGCCTCAGCCTCCCAAGTCAGGCTGGTCTCGAACTCCTGGCCTTAAGTGATCCTCCCACCTCAGCCTCCCACAGTGTGAGGATTACAGGCATGAGCCACCAGTTGGTGCCCAGCCCCCCACAGTGATATTTTTGTAATAGCTTTATTGAGAGATAATTCACATAGCATATAATTCACCCATTTGTAGTACACACATCAGTGGTTCTTGGTATACTTACGACGTTGTGTGACTGTCACCACAGTCAACGTTAGAACATTTTCATAACCCCAAAGGGAAACTCCATACCCGATAGCAGGCAGTTGCCATTTTCCTGTCCCCTCGACTGCTGGCACAGTCTGTTTTCTGTCTCTATGGATTGGCCTATTCTGGACATTTCATGTAAAGGGAATTGTACACCGTGTGGCCTTTTGTGTCTGGCTTCTGTCACTCAGCATGTTTCAAGGTCCATCCACAGCGTGGAGTGTGTCAGTCCTTCGTCCTCTTTGTGGCTGAATAACGTCACATCATGTCGCTCCACCGTGACGCGAATGAGCGGGTGGGTGGCTCCCGCTGTCTGGCTCTCACAAATCGTGCTGCTGTGAACATACATGTACAAGTTTTCTCATTTTTTTCCCACAGTGCTTTTCGAGTTGGGAAAAATCAAACTTAACAACCTAACTAAATTCTGTGGCTTTTGGTTTAAAACGCAAGCGACCGGCTCCAGGTACAGAACCTGGGGCCGGAAGAGGAGCCCGAGGCGTGGCCCTTGCTCGTGGGAGCCGGCGCTGAGCGCGTGTCCCGCTTCCCTTGCAGGGAGCTGCTGCGCTGCGAGGCCGCGCTGGCCAGGCTGTACTGCCGCATGGCCCTGCTCAATATCTTCGCCCCCAAGTTGCCTCACCTGTTTACCCGCCTCTTCCACATCCCTGCCATCCGGGACATCACCCTGGAGCACCTGCAGCTGCTGTCCAACCAGCTCCTCGCTCCTCCCCTCCCAGGTAACACTTGGCTTGGCTGCTGCGGCTCCCAAACTGGGCGCCAGGGTAGAGCAGCCCTGAGAGCGCCGGGCCCAGGTGGGCATCCTGCCAGGCCTAGGTAGGTGTCTTGCTTATGTCATACTCCTGTTCCACGAAAGGGGGAGGGGAGACTGGGGCTCCCTCCGCCTGGGCTGCCGTGGAGACGCTGCACCAGGGAACTGGGATTCTCTTGGCAGTGCTTTCTCACTCTTTGCAAAACGTAAGCACGTGGCCTCACTGTAGTCATTCATCTGTTAAGCATTCGCTAAGTTTCCCAAGCGAATTGTGGGTTTAGGAAAATGAAGCATTAACTCTGAAACCTAGTCACTGTGTTGTTGCCACAGACATTCTATTTAGCATTGGAAAGAAAGGAAAATGGCCAGGCACGGTGGCTCATGCCTGTCATCACAGCATTCTGGGAGGCTGAGGTAGGAGGATCCCTTGAGAATGGCCAGGGCAACAAAGCAAGACCCTGTCCCTAGGAAAAAATGAGCAGCAACAAAAAGGAAAACGTTCCTGTTAGCAAAGTCTTCCGAAGCAGATATTGCCCTCATCCGACTTGCGCTGGAGCTGTGTTGATGGCCAGGCTGTGTGCCCATCATGGCACTGTGTGTGCCCATCACATGGCTGTGTGTACCCCCTGGGGAGCACCAAGTGGCGAGGCTGCCCGCAGCTCAGTCCCTAGGCAAGGGGCCCTCTGTCTTTCTGTGGCACCTTAGCCTCCAGCCTGCTCCCCTTAATCTCCTAGCAACTAAGATGGGGTCAAGAGGTGAGGCAGGCAGGGGCTCCCCTCCCAGACCCGCCTGCAGACAGCCAGCTGCCTCCGGCTGTACGTGTGTGTACCCCATGTCCTCTGAGTGTCTGGGGTCCACCAGCCCATCCCAAGAACTCGGAGCTCTGAAGCCGAACAGACCTGGAAGCTTAAAGTGTCATGGAAGCAGCTTTGCTGTGGTGACCCCCCCCCGTGCCTCTTTACAGACTGCACCCGGGCACCCACGCAGTTCCTTGATGCAGCTCGGGGTGGGCCAGGGCTGCCGAATGGGCTCTGGGAACCCCTGAGTCCAAGCAGCCCCACGGCATCTGTTCCATAGACTGGGGCCTCTACCTAAGATTTTATTTTAGGAAACAGTTCTGCTAAAAAGAAAGCAGAAGTTGGAAGGCCACTGATCCCCAAGGGCCCCCCCACTCCCCACCCAGCGGATCCGATTGGTAATAACTATTGTCTGAGTCGTCGTGCCCGAGATAGCCTGGCCAGTGCAGGCTGTCTGGGTGGGTTGCTCGCTGTTACCTAGGCTCTCCCAGCTGCTGGCTGCTGTGGTTCCCGTCAACTTCTGTCTCCTTTCTGTCCCCAGATGGCACCATCAGCTCCAGCTCGATCCTCCTGGCGCAGTCCCTGCAGCACTGCATCCATTCCCAGAACTGCTCCGCCACAGACCTGTTCTACCAGGGCAGCTCCCAGACCGTGAGAGAGTGGCTCAGCGTGGCCATCACCCGGACGCTGCACCAGGGCGAGGACAGCCTTTTGGAGCTGACGAAACAGATCTGCTCTTTCCTGCAGGTAGAAATCTATAAAGCTAATGTCCATTATAATCAGAAGTTTTATTGGCTTGCTAAAAATGCCTCTCCTTTCTCCCCCAAGCCCCCCTTCCCATCAGTTTGCTTTTGTTAGAACCTCTTCTGCTTTGTCTCATCTGTCGCTTCCTTCCGAGGGCTTCTCTGTCCTTCTGACTGTATCGAGACGCGCGCTGTGGCCGATCTCCTTTGCCTCCCTTGTGTTTAGCCCTCGGCTTTCCTTATTAAACGTCTCTTTGCAGACAGCACCGGAGCAGTTCCCCTCCGAAGAGTTCCCGATTACAGAGTCCAAAGTCAACATGGATGTTAATTTCCCCGGCGCGGCTTTTGTCGTTGTGTCTTGCAAAGAAAGTCAGTCTGGATTCCGCAAAGAGTAAGTTGCCCATTCTCAAAAAGTTGGTCACAGGGAGAGAAAAGCTAAATAGATTCTGCTGATCCTGCAGAGGAAAAACCTCAAATTGTTTCTATTCTTTAATGCAAATGACGATGGTTCTGTCTATATTTCCATGTTTGGGGAGTAAGTCTTCATAAAGAATGAACCTTCTAAAATGTAGTGAAATGACTCATGGCCAGTTCTCATTTAACTTCCCCTGGTGAGGAAGCGTCGCTCCCTCTCCGGGGTGCACATGGCTGGGCTCTGATAGCGTCCCTCCCTCCTCCGCAGCTCCTCCCTGTACAAGGCACCCTGGGCTCGAGTGCTCGTCTATGGGCTCGGCCACAAGGTGAAGCGAAACGGCCAGCTCAACCTCATCGAGGCCGCCTGCTACCCACGGGACGCGTCCCCGGCCAACACGGGGCTCGCGCCTCCGCCAACCACCGACCAGTACCCCTCTGTGGTCCTCTCCACGGACAGGGTGCACATCAAACTGGGTGAGTGTCCGTCAGCTCGTGGTGATGAGAACAGCTGGGAGTCATTCTTTGCTTACTTTCTTTTTAAAGATTCAAATAGGCCGGGCGCAGTGGCTCACGCCTGTAATCCTAGCACTCTGGGAGGCCCAAGCTGAGCAAGAGCGAGACCCTGTCTCTACTAAAAATAGAAAGAAATTAATTGGCCAACTAAAATAAAAATATATAGTAAAAAGTCAGCCGGGTATGGTGGTGCATGCCTGTAGTCCCAGCTACTCGGGAGGCTGAGGCAGGAGGATCGCTTGAGCCCAGGAGTTTGAGGTTGCTGTGAGCTAGGCTGACACCACGGCCCTCTAGCCCAGGCAACAGAGTGAGACTCTGTCTCAAAAAAAAAATTTAACGAAGATTCAAATAATTTTTTACCTTGCATTTTCCAATTCCTGGTGATAAAGAATAGGTCTGCTTGGTGCAGTTTTAGAGGCAGAGGATTAAAAGACCTCCTTCTCCCACCTGGGGGAGGCCTGGAAGAGGGTGCCCAGACTACAGCGGGCTTTTCTTTCTTTTCACTCGTGTGCGCTGGTAGCTTGCTCTCTTCCGTGATCTAGACAGATCGGTGTCACCCTCACGGCCAGTGCAGGCTGTGATAATCCCGGTTGGCGCTCCTGAGTCCTGGCCCTGGCCGCAGCGGGCATCTGCTCTCGCCTCCCAGGCAGCTTTTGTGAAGCCGCACAGTTTTAGAGTTAGACGAAAGCTCTGTCCTATAGACCCTGAAGCTGTCGCTGCCTGTCCTCTGTATGTACGAAGCCAGCTGCCTCTGAGGATGCACAGAAAGGAAAGGAAATCTCAATCATTTCCACTGCTCGTCTTTGGCACGTTTCACAAGAAAAGACCAATGTGTTCGCCAGAGTCAGAAGACACATTTGAACTTTGAGACAAAAGAAAATGGGCCTAGGCTTCTCTACAACCCGAGTCCTTGAGACATTGCGTCTTTGAGAACGAATTGAAAGGACATTTCTTAAGTGATTTTGTCATTGCTAAACAACTTTATGATCTCCTTTGCTAGACTTTTTTCATAGTATTTTGCCTATACTAGCCGTTATTTAAACTTTACATTAAAAGCAGAGGATCTATCTTAACTGTCATTCCACAGCTACTACCATGTTAACGTTTCCCCCAAAAGGAACGCGTCAACATGGTCCCTCCTGAGTCCTCCAAGCCCCTGTGCTCTGGCTTAGGTCTGACCGGTGCTTCAGTGGGTCGGGGGTGCAGCGCAGGGTGCGAGGGGCCGAAGCCTTGGGGCCTCTTTCCTCTCACTGTGGGCAGCTTTGGTGGCAGTGACGGAAGGCAATAAACTGGAATCAAAACCCAAGGTCCTGGTAGTGCCTTCAGTCTCGGGGACACCTTGCTGGTCCACTACATAAGTGTAACGGTCTTCATGGGATCATAGCCATACAAAAGGATTGATTATTGCCTTACCTAGCTGGGAGTATTCCAATGAAGCATCTCTTTTTTTTTTTTTTTTGAGACAGAGTCTCACTTTGTTGCCCAGGCTAGAGTGAGTGCCGTGGTGTCAGCCTAGCTCACAGCAACCTCAAACTCCTGGGCTCAAGCAATCCTTCTGCCTCAGCCTCCCGAGTAGCTGGGACTACAGGCATGCGCCACCATGCTCGGCTAATTTTTTCTAAATATATTAGTTGTTCAATTAATTTCTTTCTATTTATAGTAGAGACGGGGTCTCGCTCTTGCTCAGGCTGGTTTCGAACTCCTGACCTCGAGCAATCCGTCCGCGTCGGCCTCCCAGAGTGCTAGGATTATAGGCGTGAGCCACAATGCCCGGCCAAAGCATCTTTTAAAGTATGACTGACTGTCCCCACTCTGGGTGGTGTTTCTGGTATCTAACTGAACGGGGAGTGTCCGTCCTCCTCTGTTCCCATTGCCACGCCACCCCAGTAAGTAGACTCCCTGGAAGGATGGCCGCCACCTCCTGCCCCTGCAGCTGCCTTTCTGGAGGGTCGGGGAGTGACATTTCCTCCACCTGGAGCAGACGTGCGGGTGGCTTTCTGGCCCCGGCTCTCCATGCGCGCTTGGCAGGTCCCGGTGAGCCTATGTGGATCAGGTGCGACCAGTCACGCGCTTTCCTCTCGGCCACTTCTTCCAGGGGTGTCTCCGCCTCCCGGGGCCGTGCTGGTGTTGCATTCTCTGCCGCTGGAGTTCCCCCTGGCCATGGCTTTTGCAGAGCAGCTGCTGTCCTGGAAGTCCGAGGATGGCGAAGGGAAATCCGAGGATGAGCCCGACACCATCCCGACGTCTGTCCTCCTGCAGGTGGTGGAGCTGCTAGGTGAGCTGGCTTCCCGTCGGCATCAGGGTGGGGCGCTGCCATGCTGCCTGAGGAAGAGCTCGCCGGGTGGCCGAGGGAGTGACCACAGGTGGCCCAGGCAGCTGCCACCTCCTATGAGATCACTGTCATTGGAAGTGGGCTTGGGGAATAGATCCTAAGGTGTAGCCTAGAGGCCCAAATCTGCCATTTTCAGGTATTTGCATGATTTTGAGGGGTAGCAGCTAACGATGAAAATCAAACTAATACTGTCATGCTTTACTTTAAAGCATAAGTATATGCCGTTACTGTAACTTTCGGAGTGAAGGGTGGTGTGGAAGTGAATAATGTTGCAAAATCCAACATTGTGACTGCCTAGCTCCTCGGAGGTTACCCACTTCGGTGCGAGCGTCGACTGCAGTCGATAGCCGCAGATGAACATGCACAGCCAAGCGTCGACTTTAGCGTTAATAACAAAACTTGACTTTTCTAATTTTTAATTTATCAAAATTGCGAACTTTTAAAAATAACATAATATAAACATACATGTTATCTATTGTGATTTACATTACAAGTAAAGCTGCCTATAAAGTAAAACAAGCCTTCAGTACTTTCAAGCTTTCGTCATCACACAAAAGCAAAACGGATTCGTCCTCAGTGCACAGCACAGACTATCATACGGACTATAAGTGCCAACTGTGGGCAAGGTTTCGTGGCCGGTGAGCGCCGTACCGAAGTAGTTAAAAAGGGTTGCAAAACTCATGAAGTGGCAAACTTAATAATTGTGCGTTTACCATATGCAAATTTATCTCAAAAAATTTTAAATAAGCTGGATGTGGTGGCTCATGCCTGTAAATCCTAGCCCTTTGGGAGACCAAGACAGGAGGATTGCTCGGGGTCCAGGAATTGGAGACCAACCTGAGCAACACAGTGAGACCCCATCTCTACAAAAAATAGAAAAATCAGCAAGGCGTGGTGGTGGGCACCTGTAGTCACAGCTACATTGGGAGGCTGAGGCAAGAGGATGGCTTGAGCCCAGGAGTCTCAAAAAAAAAAAAAAAATTTAAATACAGCACTCTCTTTTTAAATTTTTTTTTTTCTTTTAGAGACAGGGTCTCACTGTCTTGCCCAGGCTGGTCTTGAACTCTTGGCCTCAATCAATCCTCCTGCCTCAGCCTCCCAAATAAAGGTTGAAATTTAATGTTATTCCTCCTTAAGTGTTTAGGGATAAAACACCAATGTCTGCAAACTATTTTGAAATAATTGAAAACTAAAGTGGATTTATGGAAGGTTAGAGGGACGAATGGATGCATAATACAGCAAATACAGCAGCATGTTAATGGTAGAGTCTAGGTAGTGGGTATATGGGTATTTACTGTGTAATTCCTTCAACTTTTCTATATTTTTAAATTTTTTCATAATGACAGGGAAAAAAATGTTGCAAACTCAGATGCCTTCAGGGATCGAACAGATCATATAAACGGAAATAGAGGAGGAAAGTTGGGAAAGGGGACCTCGGTGACCCACAGGGTGCCCTGTCAGATGGCCAGTGAGCCCCTGCTGCACCCACAGCCACATGGGATTGTGGCCTCACTCCTGCCAGAACTGTTATTTCTTATTTCAAAAAAAGCTAAGAATCCAGATTTTAATGTGAATTTTCCAATTGTAAATGGTGACAACTAAGTCAAATTATTTAAAACACCCCCCAGGGGGGCTGGGGAGAAGTAAGCAGGGAACTACTATCTGGGAACAAGTCCCAGCTTCTGGGCCACCACGTGCAATTTTGGTGGAGAATTCTCTCCAAGGGCGTCCTCTTATGTGAATGTCAAGTGGTAAAGAAAGGACGACAAAGGAGGCGACAGGAACGGTTCTAGCATCCCAGGGCCTGGCTTGGGACCCCAGGGAACAGGGGAGCATTGGCACTTGCTCTGTGTGAAGGCTCTTTGAGAACTCACGTTCCAGGATGACCACAAGCTTACTTCTGGTCAGAATTCTCAAACAGTGTCCCTCCTGAGAGCGGGAGATGGAGTCGCCTTGTTTGTGGGCGGTGCACTTGGTAAGTCGGCCTGGGCTGGCCCTCGGGACTCTCCATCCAGTGACCTTTACCCTGTACTAAACCCATTGGGTGCCAGGGCCTGCAGGTCACCCCCTTGCAGGGCGACAGCTCAGCTGGTTCAGTGGCGAGGGCCTTAGACGTTCGTGATCCCTGATAGCTTCTCACGTAGCATGAGCTCTCCCTGCTTCCACCCGGGGCCAGGTCACGTGACTGTGTGACTATGAGACACACATCTGCTACGAAGGGGACCTTGGCGCAAACCAGGTGGTCCATCCTGTGCTTCTAGACAGTATCTCTCCAACTCCAGTCGTTCTCACGCCACCTTTATGTGATGTCGGCCACGTCCACAAATCGTGCTGTCAGCGCTTATTTAATAGCTTTTGTTGCAATCTTTTCTCTTTTTTTTTTTAAACTCAGATTTACTCTTAAGGAAACCTTTACATTGCTACTCTAAATGGAAAATTAACATCCCTTGACGTAACTAAAAAATAGCCATAAAAATAAATAAAATGAAAACTGGCTGGGCTCGGTGGCTTATGTCGGTAATCCTAGCACTCTGGGAGGCCGAGGCGAGTAGATCGCTCAAGGTCAGGAGTTCAAAACCAGCCTGAGCGAGAGCGAGACCCCATCTCTATCAAAAATAGAAAGAAATTAGTTGGCCAACTAAAAATATATAGTAA
>VSMD01083672.1:0-36353 GCA_008750895.1 Mirza zaza | reverse complement strand
CACTACTGTTGACTCTCTCATTAAAATCACATGCCATTTTAATCATGCAATCTTAACCATCACGGATGCTAAAAGGTTAGAGAACAGAAGAAAATGCTAAAGAAATCAGCTTAGCTCTTAACATTTTTTGGTAAAGCTTTTCTTATTTTTTTGCAGAATTCAGGATTGGACAGTCAGTCAAATAACAAGAAATTATTCAAAATGAGTGTCAGGAATCTGGGTGGTATCTTCCCCCCTCCCCTGTGATATTTGGATTCATAGTTTAACATAAACATAATAGGGATACCTTACTTAGTATGAAGTAAGGGAGAAAACACATAATAATGTTTCCTGGTCCTCTCAGGATATATATATAGAAAGAAACTGGACTGTGAAATTTTCTTTATTTCTCCCTCCCTCCCTCCCTCCCTCCCTTCCTTCCTTCTGTCCATCGTTCCTACGTAATCCTTCCTACCTTCCATTTATAGCAAACTAGTTGCACAATTAAATATATTAGTGAGAAATTGAGAAAAGATAATTCATAGAAAAGAGTTTACAACATGTGTTTCACAAAGTTGCTTTAAGAGTTCTGCAACATTTAGTGGTGTTATCTTATTTTGCTTTTATGGATGGTAAGGCTATGACGGAGTCTGTCATCCATAATCCTAATTTTGAATTTACTTTTTTGCCCATCCAAACAATCACATTATTGTAATTGCTTGAGTTTTAAATTAGGTAAATGCTATAACTTTTATTTTATAAGAAGACACAGTTATAAATCACTACTCTAAAGTTAGTTACTAAGAGAAATTGAGTGGTCTGTCAGATCTGCATACTTGCAGGTCAGTGCTCTTGCCAGTACATAATTTGGCCACTTCACAGAGTTATGAACACATCTCTCCTCTATTCATCTCTATTGGTGACTCCCCAATTAGCTAGCATAATTCATCAGCATGTTTATCAAGCAGATGTCACTTGAAAAGGACACAGGGGACAGAGCCTCTAGTGATCACTAGGCCCTTATTTTCTTTAAAGTCTTGCAAATTTATCCACATTGCTATATGCTACAGTTCGGAGTCAGAATAATGGCACATGTAATAAGGGCAAGAAAGAGGAAGGAGAAAGAAGAGGCGGCAGAGAAAAAGAAGGGAGAGAAGTACAAAGACAAAAGGAAAACTAGGGAATAAAAGAAGCTTTAAGGATTAAATGACACTGGAAATTCTTAGTATTTTTCAATGTTGTGTATGCAATATGTTATTGAATCTACCTAGCATGCATACATTCATATTTTCAGGGTATTTAAAACCCCAAAGAGTGTTCTTATATTTATTCATAGATTTCTTCTTAAATAGGTTCTTGAAGGTAAGGCAGAGATTGTGATTTCCATTTTACAAGGAGGAAACTAAGGCACATGATTAAATGATTATCCCAGTGGCACTGAGCAAATCTGTAGCAGTATGAGATTTGTAATATATTAACTCCTACCCCTTTCATAACTTCATCTCTAGTGTCATTCTGAATATATGACTGTGATCACATAAGTCATAAACTTATATTAAAAATAAACATATTTCAAAAATCCTGTTGCCAAAAAATGCCAAAATTCAAAGAAAAGTAAAAATCTGAAAAATATTTATACTTCACTCAACAGATAGAGAAAAAATATAGAAAAAAACCAACAGTTCAATGGAAAAATAGGCAAAGGATAAACAGGCAGTTCAATTCACAGAAAAAGAGATTGAAATAGCTTAAAACCATATGGATAGATGCTCAACCTCACTAATTATTCTGTAAAATGCAAATTAAATAACAAAAATGCTTCCTTTTTTTTTTTTAACCTATCGGATTGCCAAGGATTATAAAATTTGGCAAGGGTGTGAGGAAACAGACATTTTTATATATTGTTGTTTGGAGTACTTGGCAATATCTATCAAATTTTTAAATGCACATATGCCTGAATGCAGCAATCCCACTTCTAGGAATTTTTCCTATAGATGAACACCCACATATATGCAAAGATATTCGTACTGAGATGACCGATGCAGCCAGTTAAATGTCCATCAGTACAATACAATGAAAATACATTATATCATTAGATGGATGATTCATAGTGGAGATATTGCTATGAAAGCTTTCCAAATAGATTATTTTAAAAAAGCAAAATGTAGAACATTGTTTAATCATTATCTCCATTTTGTTTAAGAACAATTTATTCATTCCATCTATAAGTTGATTACTCTGAAATATAGATATCCGGTCCTGATCTATTCCTGAACTCCAGATTTGTATCCAACTTAATATGGTCATTACAGAACACTTAATCTGCAGCCCCTGCTTCCCAAAGCCTACTCTGATGACTTTCTTATTCTAATAATTGTTAGCACTATCCATCTGGTTACACAGGCACAAACTTCTATATTATTCTTCTTTCATACTCCATTTCCAATAAATCAGCAAGTTCTATTGCCTAGATCTCCAAAATATGTAAAAATAGCCCACTTGAGTGTCTTTTTCACTAATCATCCTCCAATTCCAAGCCATTAGCCTCTTCCCTGGAGTTTTGCCTCATATGCCTATCTTTTTCTTTGCTTTCTCTATAGTCCTTACTATACATAGCAGCAGATGCCACTTCTTGCCTAAAATCCTCTAATGTTGACCCAACACATTTAGAATAAGATCCTAACTCTTTAACAGGCCTACAAAGTCTGGCATTATCTGGCCTCTGCCTTTCTCTCTGACCTTAACTCCCACAACTCTTACTTTCCAATGCATAGAAAATACTCTGTAGGATAAACAGCAACTTGGCAACAGATTGGTAGTAGGAAGAGCTACTTTGATTTGTTGAATGTTCAGAATTTACAGCCCAGAATGTTTCCACTGTGGTCTCTGCACTCACACATACATGCATCTTGCAGACCTCCCTCCCAGTTTTAGGTGCTGTTCTTAGATTGGCCCAATATGTTTCCAAAGAGTGCCCCTTGCTGATCTCAGATGGTTTTCCTAATCTCAAGGCAATAAACAGAGATGCTATTATCCTTTCCTTCCTTCCACCTTGAGGACCCCACAGGGTTTTGTATCTGCCAATGGTTTATCCATCCTATCCTATATTTAGGATTTGGAGTCTACCTTGTCACATAGTTGGGTTGTAAATTATTTTTCACAAGTGTTGGACTTCTCTGTCCTACTTTCCTTTTAATTATTTTTTAATTGGAGGGGTTAAGAGAGATTCCCAAATTTTTTTATGACTTCCCCCATCATTCCCAAATCCTCTTCATAGTAACTCTAGAATACTCTAGGTATCATTTGTCTCTTTTATAATATAAATTATACATTTGTTTCTTCTTCAATTAAAGTATTTTTAAAAAGGAGAAAATCTCAAAACTATAAATTAAAAATTTGTACAAAATATGATCCCAAGATTAAAAAGACACAGAGAGAGAAAAAAATGGTATATCCAAATAGCAAAAGAAGAAAATAATTTAAAAAAAATTCTGATTGAGGTAGATATTTGAAAGGGTAACTAACTTCTTTGTTTTAATCATATATATATATATATAAATATATATGTATTGTATGCTTTTCTAATGTATGTAAAATTAGACATATTGTTTTGGTTATATACCCAAACAATATGTATAATTTTAAAAATATCATTATTTGGCAAAATTAGGAAAATTAAAGGAAGGTTTCTCTAAACATATAGAACTTGTGAAAGAACCAGAAATTTTCACCCCAAAATATGACTCCTTGTTATAAAGAATATTTTGAATTGCAGGCCATTCACATCAACAAATTACAGGGGCAGCAGGGGAGGGACTTTCCCTCTATCTACACAAACTGGACTGACCTGATCAAAAGATCAAAGGGGCAACTGAGTTCCCTGCCTCTCTCATTATTTCAATATTTTGTAAGAAAAAAAGATCAAGAACCCAACCAGACCTAGCCCAAATCACCTAAAAATAATACCTGTCTCTCAGGTTAATTTACAAATCAATCTGTTTCCCCATCCATTCATTCTCCCTACCAACCTCGTATCTACTTATACTCCTCATTTCCAACCCCCACAAAAGCATATATAAAAATATCTGAACTTCACTGGCATATTGGGTAATCACTGTGTAATTCTCCCCATGTGCATGATATTGGTCTATAAACTTTTCTCTCATTAATCTGCCTTAATTGTGAGTTGATCATTCAGCAAACTTTCAGGGGAAAGGGCAAGTTTCCCCTCACCCCTACACTTGACATGGTAATTGAATTCTGAAGAGAGAGGACTGTTTGAAAGCTAAAAAAGTAAGAGTGGATTAGAGATACTATGTTTTGTTTGAAGTAAACAAAATTAGAAGCAGGAAGTTATGAGCTTTGTTCTCCCATTAACAGATGCGTGGCCACAGGCAAATCACACAGCCCACTGAGGCTAAGTTTCTCATATATAAATTGACAGGTTGGGACAATCAGAGAATCTGGGGGTCTGCAAAAGGCTCAATAAGACCCTCAGGCATAGCTATCATAAAAGAAAGTGAATAACTTACATATATTTTGCATAAAATATTTAGATTTCCAGTCTCTTAAAAAATAAAGTTTGAGATTAGAACAATAGGCTAGAACTGAGTGACTGTCGCCCTTTTAGAGAGGGTGGGCACTCTCCAGTTTAGCCCTCTTATGGGTTGAATTGTGTTCCCCAAAAAATATATGTTGAAACTCTAATCCTCAGGACTTCAGAATGTGACCTTATTTAAAAACAAGGTCTTAAAGAAGGTAATCAAGTCAAAATGAGGTCATTAGGTTGGACCCTAATTCACTGACTGGTATCTGTATAAAAAAGGGGGGATTTTGACATAGAGGCAGAAATACAAAGAGGAAAATAAGATGATATGAAGACACAAGGGAGAAGACAGCTGTGTGACTGAATGATGCATCTGCAAGCCAAGGAATGCTGAGGATTGTCAGCAAACACCAGAAGCTGGAAGAGTCAAGGAAGGACTTTTTTGCAAAACTGTCCAAGAAAGCATGGCCCTGCTGACACCTGATGTCAAGATTTCTAACCTCCAGAAACATGAAAGAATATTTTTTCTGTTATTTTAAGCTACCTAGTGTTTGGTACTTTGTTATAGGAGCCCTAGGAAACTAATTCAATTCCAATAGCTACTCAATGCTCATTAGTCACCTTAGTCACCTTTCTAGCTCCTGTAGTCTTTTGAATACTTTGTCCTTTGGATTAGATGATTTTATGGCTTCTTCTTGCTTTTATAATCTGTGTTTTCCCACTATTTAGGTTAGAAAAGTCATTTAAAAATACAGCATCTTAAAATAAATAGTGAAAAATGTATCCAGGCATTCAAGTACTGAACTCAGAATGCTTTTACATGGGCAAAGTCCTTGGCTAATTTTATGTAAATAGAGCAAGAAAGTAGAGTTGACTTGGCAACAAAGGATGTAACCAGAAGGATAACATGCTGGGAAACAATGCTTTGCCTGAGAAGTCCTCCAAAAGAGGTTTAACAACTATATTTAAGGTACTATGTTGGCAAGATTCTTGTGAAGTCTATGCTAAGCGTGTGAAATCATATTATTGAGAGAAAGTAGAAAGTAGATAAATAGTGGCAACTTCCTTAAGAGTTCAGTCTTCCACCAAGAATGATGATGCTCCTTTCCCATTGCTATTAGCACATGGCTGTGGCTGCAGATGCTACCTGTGCAGAGAGGCAGGGAACATATTGCAAATTCAGTAACAGGTTGATTCTTGGGAATGAAAGATAAAGTTGCCAAATATGTCTTGGATGCTCCTACTTTGTCAGATGGAAGGATGGAATAATATTGGAGCCCAAAGGGGGGTTTAGAAATATGAAAATAGCACGATATGGACAATTAGAAGCCCGATGTTACAGTCGCCTCTCTGGCTGTTACTGGCTTGAGCAAGTGATTTGACCTCTTAAGCATAGAAACTTTACTTGTATAAACTACCACTAGAATGTCCACCCTTTCTATTTCATAGATATCCACCCAAAGGCAGTATTTGAAGCTGAGTTATAAATTTCATAACATGGTATATGGCATATTTTTATTGATGTTGCTATTGTTTTACCATCATCACCATCATCATCATTATCATCACCACTGTTCCATAGGAATTTACCTAATGGGAGTTAACACATTTATCGTTCACTGTAATGCTAATTTTTTAAAGTTTATCTGGAACTCCTAAATTAGGCTTTCTTCAGAGCTGAATAGAAACTGACCAAATATATTATACAATTTTTGCTAATGGTCAGCTAAGTACAAATGCTAACTGTTCTAATGCCTGTAGCTAGTTAGGTCTTTCAATCCAATATAAATTATTAAGTTGATTCTACGACTTTTAATTCACATTTTTTCTGATTTTTTAATTTACCTTAGTAATTAAACACATAAGAATGTATTAGTTTAAGAAAGATAAAGCAGCAGATGCTCTTAACCTGCCTACTAATAATGGGAGTCTGATTATTATAGAAATATTATGCAGCATGGTTATATTTTCAGCATCTCAGAGCAGCTGACCATGTGCTGCAAATTGACTACAATGCCTCTTATAACATGTGAGCAAAATACTGGTTTTGGAGTCACAAAGCCTGGGTTTCAATCAGAACTCCACCATTTGCAAGCAATGTCACCTCAGTGGGTCAGTAATGCCTGAAAGCCTCAAGTTTGCATTTGAAAAATTTTAAATCTTTTTTAACGTTATTTTTTGTTGATATAGATGTACATATTTTCAAGGTACATGTGATAATTTAATACATTCATATTATATGTAAAGGTCAAATTAGCGTAATTGGGATTTCCATCACCTTAAGCATTTGTTTTTCCTTCATACTAGAAATATTCAAATTAATTTTTTTAGCTATTTGAAATATACAATAGATACTGTAAACAATTGTCACCCTATTACTCTATTAAACACTAGGTCTTATTTCTTTTATCAAATTAGATATTTGTACCCATTAATCAACATTTCTACATCCCCCCATACCCAATTAACATTCCCTAGTCTCTGGTAACCACCAATTTACTATCTTCATGAGATTCACTTTTTTAGCTTCCACACGAGTGGGAACATGTGATATTGGTCTGCCCATGTTTGGCTTACTTCACTTAATATAATGAACTTCAGTTCCAGTTATGTTACTGCAAATGAGAGAATTTTATTATTTTTATGGCTGAATAATATTCCCATATATATATATATATATATATATATATATATATATACCATATTTTCTTTATCCATTCATCTGTTAACGGGCACTTAGGTTGATTCAACATTTTGGCTATTGTGATAGTTCTGCAGTGCTGGAGTACAGATACCATTTCAATATATTGATTTCCTTTCTTTTGGATAGACACCCAGTAGGAGAACTGCTGGATCATGTGGTAGTTCTATTTTTAGTTTTATTGAGAAACCTCCATGCATTTTTTCATAGAGGCTGTACTAATTTACATTTTCACCAACAGTGCACAACAGCTTCCCTTTCTCCACATCCTAACAGCATTCTTTATTCCTTGCCTTTTTTGATAAAACCCATTTTAACTAGGGTGAGATGCTATGTCATTGTTTTTATTTGTATTTCTCTGATGATTAGTGATGTTGAACATTTTTTTGATATACCTGTTGGCCTCTTGTATGTTTTCTTTTGAGAAATGTCTATTCAGCTCTTTGGCCCATGTTTTAATCCTATTATTTATTTTTTTACTATTGATTTGTTTAACTCATTATATATTCTGGTTATTAATCCCTTCTCAGATGGATAGTTTGCGAATATTTTCTCCCATTCTGTCAGTTGTCTCTTCACTTTGTGCACTTAAAATTAATACATATTTCACATGATTTTGGGAGGATCAAGTAAGAAAATGCAGGTGAAATGTTTTATAACTACAGAGTCACATAGTTTGTTTAGAAGATGGTACTTCATGTAGGATTGCTCAATAGAATTATTTCTCATAGTTCTGGAGTCTTAGGGGTCCAAGATCAAGAAGCCAGCAGATTCACTGTCCGGTGCCTCAGAGAAAGAGCAAGGTAGCTCTCTGGATTCCCCCAAAGGCCCATCTCCTAATATTATATTAATACAATCACCTTGGGGGTGAGTATTTCAACATATGAATTTTGGGAGGGAGACAAATATTCAAACTATAGCATATGGATAGTGGGATTTATAAGGTTTAAATAAACAAGTTATATAACTTGGAAACAAGAGGCCAGAAATTCCAGACTGAGACTAGCTGTCTCCAGGAAATATCCTCCATAGTTAAGAGGATTTGCCTAAAGTGGGAAGAAATGAATGGCACTGAGACAGGGAACTGTCAGGCACTGCTTCAGGCATTGCTTTAGGCATTGCTTCAGGCATTGCTTATTTGTGCATGCATTGCTTAACTGAGTCTGGAAATCTCCAAACAAGGTTTCACTCTATCCTGATCAAAATATGATGGATACAGGGCAAGTTCCAACCAGTTAGAACCAAGATGGTGGAGAAATCTACCTACTCTTGATCTTGCAGCTTCCTTATACCCTCATTACCATAAAATTACCATAAAAATTTCTAAGGAAACCACCTACGTCCATCATGTACCTGAGGCCATGATACTGCCAGTTTGACCATATTAAATCAAAAGGAAGGTATTACCCCAATTCTAGGAAAACACTCCCCCTTTCCAAGAAATAATATGACTGTTTCTCCCCTTGTTTATCCTATAATTAAGCCATTGCTTAAAAGAGGAGCTAAAGGAACCATGGGGCTGATTCTCCTCCGTAGGGAGAATTAGCCTGTACTCCCGGGGTCCTCAAACTTTTTAAAGAGGGGACCAGTTCACTGTCCCTCAGACCATTGGAGGGCCACAGTTTGAAGACGCCTGCCTACTCTGACTGTGGAGTAAACTTTCTATATGTCTCAAATAAAACTTGCTTTCACTTTTTACTATTGGCTCATTCCTAAATTCTTTCCTGCATGAAGCCAAGGACCCACTCAGACTTCAAGTGATTCCCAGCATTGGGAATTACTTTCCTGTGACAACACCAGGAAAACAGTACATGGGTGTAGCCAACCATGGTGCAGATTATTTTCCTTATCACAATTTTTTGTCAGGGCCCAGATCGCTTCCAAGTTTTTACTTAGATACCATAATGTTGTAGAAGACATAGTTGGTCATATTAGAAAATAGACCTGGAGGCTCATAAATTTTATAAAGATACTTTATAATACATCTACCAAAGATGTCTTTAATTTCTTCTACATGAAGGAACTATTCTTGTTCAAAACTCACCCCTACACGTGTTTTTCTAATAAAATCACTGCTACACAAGTCTTTGAGGCAGGGAAAAGTATAAGGTGACTAACCATCCTGATTTGCCTGGGATCGAGGGAAATCAGTCCTCTCAGTGAGACTTCCAGGGATAAAACCAGGAAAGTCTTGGGGAAACTGGGACAAATTGGTTACCCTAAAAAAAGATCATTTCCATTTTTTTAGATGAGGAAACTCAGATGTAGCCATGTAACCAGCATGAGGCAGGGCCAAAGCTTCTACTGACTTTGCCATTTTCAAATTCGATGTCCAGTGTACAATCTACCACGATTAGGAACAATTTATTTTAGTAGGGTGGGGAAATCTTAAATGACTTAGGGCTAAATCTATACTGTCATGTCATGTGGTACAATTGAATAAAACAATAATCTAGCTTTCTAAGCCAGAACAAATATTCATATTTTAACATGTTCTAGTTTAAATTTATTCTATTTTGTCTACTGGCTAATGTAACAGTTCGGGAGTCCACCAGTTATATTAGAATTTAAAATGCCTAATTTTCTTTACTATTACACTAAAATAAATAAATTACCTACTGTTGACAAAAAAAGATGTTGTAATAACTTGTTACTAAAAGACATTATTATTTGATCTCTAGGTATTTATATAAGTGAGGGCATGCAAATGTATTTTAGGAGAGTGGTCTCAGATATTCTTGATATATATATTTTTTTAATTTGAAAACAAATTACCAAATGTGTCACAGTGGGAAATAAAATTCTGGAGCAGGCTGTCTTGCAATTTTAAAACCAATAGTGTATAGAAAATTTATGTTTGAGGTAGTCTCATATATTATTATTGTTGTTATTTTGCTTTTATAGCCTGAGCTTTTGGTATGATTTCCAAAAAATCATTTCCAATATCAATATTGAGGAGCTTTTCTCCTATGTTATCTTCTAGGGCCTTTATGGTTTCGGGTCTTACATTTAGGCCTTTGATTCATTTTGAATCAATTTTTATATATGATATAAGATAAGGGTCCAATTTCAATGTTTGCATGTGGAAACTCAGTTTTTATAGCACCATTTGTTGAAGAGACAATCTTTTTCCCATTGTGTGTCCTCTTGGTATTGTTTTGAAAAATTTAGTTGGTCAGAAAAGACAGCCTGATAACTGGGAAAAAAATGTTTGCACACCACATATCTGACAAGAGGGTAATATCTAAAATTTATAAAGAACTCTTACAAATCAATAGCAGAAAAACAAATAACTTAATTAAACAGTGGGCAAAGGTCTCTAACAGACATTTCTACAAGAAAAAAATAAAGACACGCAAATGGTTAATGGGCATATGAAAAGAAGCTCAACCTCACTAATCATCAGGAAAACGCAAATTAAAACTACTATTAGATATCACCTTATACTTGTAAGAATGGCCATTATCAAAAGGAGAAAAGATAACAAACTTTGGTGAGGATATGAAGAAAAGGGAACCCTAGTATATTGTTGGTGGGGATTTAGATTGGTACAGTGATTATGGAGGTTCCTAAAGAAATTAAAAATAGAATTACCATATGACCCAGCAATCCCTGTTCTAGGTATATATCTAAAGGAGATGAAATCATCACCTTGTAATGATATCTGTGCTCTCATGCTCATTGCAGCATTATTCATAATAGCCAAGATATGAAAACAACCTAAATGTCTATCAGTGAACAAATGGATAAAGATAATATAATACACACACACACTCTCTGAAGTATTATTCAGTCTTAAAATAGAACAACATCCTCCCATTTGCCACAACATGGATGGTCTTGGAGGACACTATGCAAAGTGGAATATGCTAGACACAGAAAGGAAAATATTGCCTGATCTCACATATGGAAAAAAGAGCTCAAATACATAGAGATGGAGAATGAAACAGCGGTTACCACAAGGGGGGAATTAGGGGAGTGGGAAAATAGGTCAAAGGATATGAAATAGCAGATATGTAGGATGAATAAGTTTGGAGAGCTAATGTACGACATGAGGATTATAGTTAATGAAATTATATTGTCTTAGGATTTTTGCTAGAAAGTAGATTTTAGCTGCAAAACTGTGACTATGTAAGTAGACATATTAATCTGCTTCACTATAGTAACCATTTTACTATCTATATGTATCCCATAACATCATGTAAATGCAAATATTCACAATAAAATTTATTTTAAAAAATAAAACTGACCGTACAACTAAATACATTAGGGAAATTGGCTGTTGAAATAGTCAATTAAGAAAGTGATAAATATTTAGAATAGCCATATTTGCATATCTACACTAGAGCAAGGCAGACAATAGAGAGTAAATAGGAAAAACCTATTAGACTCTTCCTGGAATATCCACTTAGAGTAGCTACAATCAAATGGAACTATGTGACTTGTCTTTTGCCTTATCAATTTTTTATTTTAAAATATTTAATTAACACATAAAATGATATATTTTCAAGGTGTACAATGTGATGCATGTATATAGTGATATATGTTGCATATATGTTGATATCCATTGCATAATAATGATCAAAGTCATATTAATTAAGATATCATCACAACCCATAGCTTGTTTCTCTTTGTGTGGAGGGAGGACATTTCAAATATGCTCTCTTATCAAATTTCACATAAACATCGGGTATAATATCATCAGAATTTATTTATCTTATGGTTAAAAGTTTGTACCCTTTGACCAATGTCTTCCCATTTTTCTAACCCCAGGTATATATCAAAAAAAAGTGAAATCAGTGTCTCAAAGATTCATGACTACACCCCCATGTCCATTGCAGCATGATTCACAATAGCCAAGATATCTAAAGAACCTAAGTGCCTATTGACAGATGAATGAATAAAGAAAATGTGAGATATATACTTATACACACACATAAAATTCATCCATAAAAAGAAAGGAATCCTGCTATTTGTGACAACATGGATGAAGTCAGAGTGTGTCTCTTTAAGACATGTAGGGTGCAAACACAATCTACATTTTCAAAAAAAGCAGTAAGTGGAAAATCATTTACATAAATGCAAAGAGACCAAAAATAAATAAATAAATAAATAAAACACACACTTTTCTTAGTATAGGAAAAAAGAAGCAATAAACTCACATCATTGACCTCAGGACAGTTACTTTTAAAAAATAAGGAGAAATTATACAACGGCTTCACAAATTTCTGTATCTCAAATCCTTTTAGTCAAGAGTAAAGATGACGTTTTTGGAAAACTGTATAAGTGACTCCAAAGTGGCACCACTGAGGAAAAAAGAAGCTCTTCAAACAGGAGTACTTATCAGAATGAAAAAATGCATTTCTAAAATAGCGTATCTTTAGTGACTAATAGAAAAGAAAAGAAGAAGATAAGGAAGAACAGAATTTGACTTAATTACTTTCCCAACCACCAACAAAAAATGTTCCTGTGAACAGATGTTTTCTCATTTATGATCTTGGTACAAATAGATTTTTAGTCCTTTACATGGTCCTTTTCATAAAAACATGATGCTCAGATAAAATTATTAGAGCATTGTCTAAGTAGTGAAACCTAGAGGATGCATGCCCAGCTTAGCCCTGAGATGTTGAGGCCATGCTCTATTTGTCTAATAATGATGAATGAACACAAAGAGGTTTTCAGCCTGGAGACTCAGAGGGTTAAATCCATGACTTCCCTTTACCAGCTCACTCAGCTCTGCCAAAGATATGAAAATTCCCAGAATTACTTTCTTTGTTCCCTGAATCAACTTTCTCCCAGAGAAGACTCCTATCCCTAAAATTCTCAAGCAACAGCATCGTTAGGTGCCATTTAATTAAACACACCAATAAAGCATGTCCATCTTTGAAGGAACTGGAAGGATTTTCAGCAATGCCAAACTCATAGATCAATCAAAAGAATGAATGAATAAAGTTGTTTGTTTTTTGCTTCAGGGACAGAATCAGTTGATATCTGAGCCAGAACGCAAAATCAAGAGAGCCTTTCACTCTGCCTTATACTGAGAACACTTGTTTCTTATGGTGAATAAGAACAAAAATAAGAAAAGTTCTTTCATAAGTTCCCATTCCATTATTCATGAATATCTCTATAACTTGGAAGGTCTTGTAATGTCCAAAGTAAAGTAGCTGGACAAACATTTGGGTCAGGATGCTCTGAAAGGCATTGCTCCCTCTTCCCAGCTATTGATACACTGGATTTTTGTTTTTCTCACCTGATTGGGCAAGGACAAGAGTTTTCATCCATTTCCAGTCTATTTCCACTTCTACCTAAGACAAAGCCTTTGATTGTATCCAAGGTACAACTAGGAAACCATGCTGCTGAGAAACTTCTTGCTTTGTTAACTTATGTACTTTTGACCAAAGGAAGAGGATAGTATTATTGCTTATAATCATTTATTCATTTCTTCATTAATTGAACAATTGTTTAGTCACCTACTAGGCACTGATCCAGGCACTGAGGTTACAACAGTAAATCAAACGAACTCTTTTCTTTATGGTTCTTACTTTCTATTGTGAAAAGACAGAAGAAGGCTGAATAAGCTACATTTTGTATCCTCTAATACTACCATAGAGAGAAGCAAAAGGGAGTAAGAATAAATTAAGTGAAAAATAAGTGCTGGACATTATTAAGTTCTCTATGAATAAGAATTTCAATATTCAAAGTATTAATTAGATAATATGTTTATATTACATATGAAAAATCATAGAGATAATATCTAAGAGAGTTATACTAACTTGCAAAAGGTCACTTTATTATTAATTCACAGAACTACTAATAGAATCAAACTCTGGATTTTTATTATGCCAAGGTCTGGAATTGGTATAGATTTTAAATCTATCTTTACTATGTTTTTTCTTAATGAAAATAGTCTTCAAAATGATATTCAATCCCATGAGTTCAACATTATCTCTACCAAGATTTATGAAAGGTCGGCCTATTCCATGAACCAACAACAATAAAATAGATTGAAATCATTAGTTATTTATTTTTCCCTTTGAGACTGCAAATATAAAAAAAAAAAGAATGTTTGTTTCTTAAACAAAATAAATGATGTTTCCTTGCCCAAATAAAATATATATTAACAGAAGTGACAATAAGAAAATAATTGCATATATTCACTTGTTCTAGAATACCTTGTTTTTGCAAATGTCTTCTCTCTTATTGTCAATGAGACATTGCTAGATCAGCAGCAAAGTCTGTCTTGGAAAATTTCAATTGCACTACACAGCTGCAGAAGTACAGGTTTCTCTAGTTTTTCGTCAACCACTGGGGGCTGGCAGGGTTGGTTGGGTACTTCATCCTTACTCCCTGTGGGCTCCAGTTTCTCCTTAAAACACCACAACATTCACATAGGACACCAAGACAGTTCATTCCAGCTTTCTACTTTCCTTTGAAGGCATCTTCATTTTCTTTCTCCCTGATAATTCTGAGAAGTAGAAACCCTTGGGAAAACTGTCCAACTCATATCTTCTCTACTGTTGACAACAAGGCCCCCTCACCTCTACATAGGCACTTCTCCAGCAGGTGGCCCAGGTTTGAAACCTCTTCTTTTACCTCTCTTGCAACCAAAAGATATTTTCAGCAAGCTGCCACAATGGGAAAGAGCCAACAAATTCATACCAGATCCCAAAGTCAGACTGCATGGCAGTACAGTAGAATGCCAAGAGCTGGTCACCACCCTAAGCTAAGCAAAAACTTTGTCTCAAATATACTACCATTTTTAGGGTCCAAATTGAACCCATTTTCATTATTTTTTAATATTGACATATAATTTACATACAGTAAAACATCCTTTTCAGGTATATACATGTATAAATAGTGACAAACTCATACCATAATCAAGATACGAAATATTTCATTCCATTCCTCAAATTATCTGGTGCCCCTTTGTAATCTATCTTTAACATACCTTTAATGTCTTATTATTACTCGGCTTTTTCCCCAATAGTTTTGTCCTTTCTAAAATGTCCTATAAATGGAATTATGCAATATAAAATAAATCAGATCATGCTTTTCTTCTCCTCAAACCATTCTAATGGCTTCCAACTGAATGAAACGGTAACTCCACACCACAGCTTACAGACCCTGCTGTTATGGGCAGAATTGTGTTCCCTAAAAAGATAATTTGAAGCACTAATATCTGTTACCTGTGAATGTGATCTTATTTGGAAATAAGGTCTTTGCATATGTAGTTATGATATAAATTAAGATGAGGTCATACTGGAATGGGTGGGCCCTTACTCCAATATGACTGGTGTCCTTATAAGTCAAGGAGAAGAGAAGCAGAGACAGAAACACATAGAAGAGAATACCATGTGAAGATAGACATACAAAGGGAAGACCATACAGAGATTGAAGTTATACAGCTGCAAATTAAGGAATGCCAAGGATTCCCAGCAACCACTGGAAGTTAAGAGGGAGAATTTGGACTTGTCAACCCTTTTATTTCCAACTTCTAGCCTTCAGAAATGTAAGAGAATCAATTTCTATTCTTTTAAGCAACCTGTAAGGTACTTTGTTACAGTAGCCACAAAAATCTAGTACAACTGTCTATCTCCCTAACTCCATTTCACCCTGCCATTCTTTTACTTGGGACTTAGTTGCTTGGGCTTTGTTCAGCTATTCTAATTCATGATATCTTTCTCACTTCAGATCCTTCATATAAGTTGTTTCGTCTTCTGACAACATTCTTTCTTCTATTCTTTGCCTGGTTAAAATCCTACTCATCTTTCAAAGCTCAGCTGAAATGTCATTTTCTCTAATAAGAATTCCTTGATCCCCTGAAATAAATTAGGCTGGTTCACATTGTTTGCTCTCTGACCTTTTTCTTTGTAGCATTCATTTCAATTTATAATCAAACAACTGTTGAGTTATTTATTTGCTATTCATCCCTCACAGTAACTTACAAGCTCTAAGGACCATGTCCATTTTATTTTGTTCCCCATTGTGTGTCCGTGAGTGTATTTGTGTGTGTGTGTGTATATGATGAAGAAAATTTAATTGAGAATCTTCAAATTTTATTCCTAGAAAGAAAATCTCTAAGAAATAAGGACAAAGTTCACCATTGAGGTTCTCTTACTTCAAGTACCATTGCCACTTTCATTCTGGCTCTACAGTGCCCTCTTTTCTATAGTTCTAATGTAAACAACAAGAAAAAAATAAACAAATGAAAACCCTACGCTTAGACTCCCTTTAACACTGCTTAGGAAGAGTGAAACATTTCTAAGACTTACATCAAACCCTAAGGGAATACAAGATTTTAATACCACTTGATAGTTATTTGATAAGGGGTTAATGTATAAAATCTCAAGTTATCTATTCTATAACTCTCATATCTATTCTATTACCACCAATCCAGATATCCTATCTCAAGATACACTGTCCATGAATTCCTTTTTAGGAATGATCATAATACTATGGTCCGACAAAGAAATAGAGATTTTCATATTGTACTCACCAAGGTCAATCTTTTAAAGTTCTTGCTTTCTGCCTAAGAAACAGAATTTGTTCCTAGGTGAGTGACCCCGGAAATAAGTATTCTTTCATAAAAGATCCCCTCCCCACAACCTTCTACATGCAAAAAAGCACCATGTCCCCTCTATGTAATGAATTTTATGATAATCGTGCCACATCATAAACATAGAATCTTTTTTTTTTAAGGTTCATATACTCACTCATAAGGGCTTGCTTGCATCAATACTTTCCACAAAAAAGTTTGAAAGAAAATCAACTATTTCTTTTCTCCATGGTGCTAGTACAGTACTGAGTACACAATATATGCTTAGATAAACCATGTTGACTTAAATCAATATTCACTATTTGTTATCTTAGCTATCTCCACAGGAATGCCTTCCTGAGCACTTGTGTTTTTATTTCATGAGCTCAGAATTTTACAATATATACATAACTGAATTGATAGTGATTTACCTTCCTGGATACACATAAAAATATATAAAAATGTATATTTAATAAAGATATTTAGAAACAAACTATTTAGATGAACATTGGTTGGCATTAAGTTTTGGAAGTCTTAGGTTTTTATCCTTATAAGAAAAGTAAATCTTTAATCTGAGGAAAATTCCAGTGCCCTTGCAGTACCTGGGTTACAGGTAAGCAAGGACACTTGCCCTTTACACAGAACTTTGAGCTATCCAGACTAAATGTTCTGAGGGCTACAGAGAGCTCTATGGGCTCAATTTCAAAGCACTGTCAGGATGTAGATGGTACATCATTATGTGAATTAGACCTACATCAAGTCATTAAGTCAAATGTTAGTTCCAAGAAAAAAAAATCCAGGTAAAATAAAGTACATACCCTCTTTCCATAATAGGACAAATAATTTTTTGTGCATGTGTATAACCAGTCAATGGTTTTGCTTTAGTCTAAAATAATGGACAGTTTAAAGGTTGGGAGGAGATGACATTATCTTAACAAAGCAACTGGAAAGATTTTCAACTGTGACTTTAAAAACAGAAATGTACCTTTTTCCTGATCATCAACTTGATGAAAAAACATTTTAGAATCTATAAATACTTCAAAATGAGGACAGAAGTCACGAGTAACTGTAAATTCTCTTTAGGTCAGAGATTAGCATCATTGCATGTACTCTCAGGAAATTATTTTGACCTACCTGTCTGTACTTAAAACTTCAGAAGGGGACATTGGTGAATCCAAAGTCATATATCCTAACTCTATATCCTAACTATATAAAGCCTTTTAATTTATTGGAAAATAAAATAAATACAAGAAAAAAGAGAACCACTAAGATAAATAGAAGAAATAATATCAAATCTTGTTCTGCATTTCACTACATGTTAAAATAACAATTTAAAAGTTGACAGATACAAGATGAACTCTATCAATATATACATAAATTTAAATAGGGACAAACCCTCCTAATATATGGCAAGGAGTATTACATTAGTGAAACCAATGTTCCCTTATACGCAGTTTATAGGATTTTCACCCCAAATAAAGTAATATATTAAAAGATAAGTAAGCATACAAGTAAAACCTGAACAACAACAACAAAAAGTCCCATCCATGGTAAAAGAACTAAGTGGGATGAGGAGTGTTATTTCTAAATTATAAAAGTTAAAAAACTAAATATATTACAATTAAATGGTAAGTGCTGAGAAAACATCTCTATAGAATATTTTACCAACTTTACAGCATAACATTCTAAGCAGAGCAACTTCAGAATTTCTAGATATAAGAAGCTTAGAGAAAGTGATGAGGTTGGAGAAGAGAGCCAGGGAAATGTGTTAAAACTATGTTTACATTGCAAGAAGACTTATTCGGATTGCAAGTTACAGATCAATTTTTTTTTTAAAGATAGTGAAATTTGCTAAAGACGCTTTAGGTCACAGTTAACATAGGATTGTGAGAATATTAATCATTCATATTAAAATATATCATTCTTATTTTGGGGCTACATTGAAGGGAGACAGGATAGGTGGCCTGAAGAGTAGGAAAAAACTAGAATTGGAAAAAAAAAAAAAGCATTTAGAAGTATAGCTGCTTCTGCTGCCCTCAAACCAGATCTACTATTCAGGACAACCTGATGGACTATTTATCATTTCTCCCCTGTTACTCTGTCAAGTGCTTGGCTTCAGTTAACAGACTCAAAATTGGAACAGCAATTAACATTTTTTTCCAATTGAGTTTATATCAATTCTTTAATAATTCAGTATTTTGTTTGTGACTACCTTCATCATAGTCCATGTTTGATAAAGTAGATAGTCCTTCTTAAAAGAAAATCAATGTCCGGGTTTATGAATTATCTAAGTCTAGATCCTGGTATACAGTTATATGGTGTAAAGATATACCACCATATTACCCAGAGGGCAAGTACAGGCATATGGATGAGATAGAAAAGGTTTTATATCCTGATAAAGGAGAAGCTAAGCAGCTCAAATCAGGAAGAATAACCCGCGTCATTGTCTCAGGACTGATAAAAGCATGTTCACTTTTTAAAAATACAAATTTCGCCATAGAATCTTGTTCTTCATACTATCAATCTGGGGTAATCATGTGTACCTTGTCAAAATAAAACAAAATATTTTATTAAAATGTTCCAGGGATGGTCCTAGACATTTTATAAATATTAATTCACTTAATTCTCACAATGTTCTTCTGAGACAGATCCCCTTTGCCCCAGACATCGTTGAGGAAACTGAGGCACAAAAAGATCCCATAGTAGTAGATGGAAATCCTGGCATTCACACCTTAGCAGCTTCCTGCCAGAGTCTAAACACTCACATACTGCATTACACTGCTTTCATTCTAGGATCCATGTGGTAGATGCATCTTTGATTTGTTTCTTTTCCATTAGGGGAACCAGTTCCCTGTTTAGTATATAAAATAAGAAAAATGATTACAGACATACCTCATAATATCATGCTGTGATATATTATACTTTTCAAATATTGCATTTTTTGTAAATTGAAGATCTGTGGCTACCCTGAGTTAAGCAAATCTATCAGCACATTTTTCCCAAGAGCGTGTACTCACTTTATGTCTTGTGTCACATTTTAGTAATTCTCATAATATTTTAAACTTTTTCATTATTATTATATCTTCTATTATGGTGATCTATTATAAATGATCTATGATCTTACTACTGTAATTGTTTTGGGGCACCAGAAAAAAAAAACAAATAAAACGGCAAACCTAATCAATACATGTAGTGTCTGCTCTGATTGCGCTCCATTTTCCTGTTCTCCTTTACTTTGGGCCTCCCTAGTCTGTGAGACACAACAATACTGAAATTAGGCCATACACTTAGGCTTCTAAGTGTTCAAGTGAAATGAAGAGCCACACATCTCTTCTTTAAATCAAAGGCTAGACATGATTAAGCTTTGTGAGAAAGGTATATGGAAAGCCAATATAGGCTGAGAGCTAGGCCTGTTGAGCCAAATAGTTAGCCAACTAGTGAATGTAAAAGAAAAGATCTTGAAGAAAATTAAATATGCTACTCCAGCGAATATATGAATGATAAGAAAGTGAAACATCCTTATTGTAGATATGAAGAAAGCTTTATTGGTCTGGATAGAAGACCAAACCAGCCACAACATCCCCTTAAATAAAAGCCTAATTCAAACCAAGGCCCTAATTCTCTTTAATCCTATGAAGGCTGAGAGAGCTGACAGAAGCTCTCAGATAGAAGATAGAAGCTAATAGAGGTCAGTTCATGAAGTTTAAGGAAAGAAGCCATCTCTGTACCATAACAGCATACTGATCAGTCAGCAACCATGAACATGGAGGCAAGACCCTCTATCAGCAAAAGGTTATGACTTGCTGTAGGCTCAGAAAATTGTTAGCATTTTTTACCAATAAAGCATTTTTTAAAATTAAGGTATATACATTGTTTTTTAGACATAATGCTATTGCACACTTAAAAGACTACAGTATAGTATAAACATATTCTTTATATGCACTGGGTAACTAAAAATTCTTGTGATTCATTATATTGTCATATTTGTTTTATTGCAGTGTACTTGAACCCAACTCACAATATCTCTGAGGTATGTCTGTACTCTTTTCCTTTGGTAATTATAAACTTTATCTTGGTTGTTGCTAGTCTAGTGCTTGCAACATATAAAACACTCAGTATTTTCTAAAAAAAAAAAAAAAAAAAAACAGATAAATTATGTTGCATATTTCTCTTGCCCACAAAGAGTTCAACATTGATCCAACAAGTTCACATCTCAACTAAGGTAGCTAGTGTTTAATCTTACATACCTTTGATCACAGGGAATAGTCTATTTGTCTCTCACATTTTCATTGTAAAGCAATCAAATCCCCTCTTTTCTTGATAAACTAAAGATTCAAAAAGAAATAAGTAAGAAAAATCTCCTACTCTCAAAAATACTAGCCCTAACTTTGTAATATGTGTCAGGGAGCTCAAAGTAAAGCTAGCTTCTATTAGTATTAGCAGAGGGTACTTGACCTTGGGAAAACTTAGTGTTGACTGGTATCAAAGGAATTAGCAAATGCTCCATTTTCTAACTCCATCTTCAATTACTTTGATGAGCAATTAAAATGCTAATTAAAAAACAATCTAAAACTTAGTACTCAGAAGGTTATGAAATAATACGTTCATATGTTGTACACACAGACAACTAATAAGGTCACTAAACAAAGAACAGTTAGTAAAGAAGAGCTAAATCATCACAATAACTTTATTGTTAAGATCTTTTTATGTGGTTACATGATCATACATATCATCAATCTCCAAAGAAGTAAATATAAATCAGCTTATTCATCAATATCCAAATAAGTAAATATAAATTAGCTTATTTACTTGTTGTAACTTAGGAAAAAAACTATTTTACTAAATATAGACAATCACAGGAAGATTATAAGAAATTTTCCTAAAGATAGGGTAAGATTTAAGTCATTCAAGCTCAATGTGGTTAATTAAAATATTGATAACTCAATTTGTATATCGTTGAGGGCCATAGATTTTTTGCATTTGCTCTTTAAATACCTGAACATCGAGCTTTCTATTATTTATTCACAATTGCTCTTGAGAGTGAGTAGAAACAGTTTTAAATTATTTAGTTTTTCTTAATGCTGCTATTTCAGTTAAGTACCACTGGAGTGCTATTCTTAACCCATAGTGGATAAAAAGTAAAGTATTAATTTAAAGCCAAAGAGAACAGATTAGAAGTTAGTAATGAGAATCCTCATCTGAAAAGTAGTCTACATGAGGGAAGAAAACTTTCCTAACCATTATAATATGCTCAGGGTCTAGAAATGTACCTTGCACAAAGGGATGCTATTTGCTGATGAAACTAACTCACATAAAGAAAAAATTATTTTAAAACATTGTAATCCCTCCTAGAAATGCTATTTTTTAAACTGGGAGAATCATCTGTATTCAAATATAAGATATATTTTGTGATTTTAATATAAATATTTAATGTTTTCTAACCAGCCTGGTAACTAACACCAGTATATTCAAAGTCAAATATTAATCTAATTATTAAAAAAAAAAAACAAAAAAAAACTCTACAAATACTGGTAAGGAGATGAGGCCAACCTTTTGAAAAGTTTTTTTTTTTCTCAAAACAGACTTTTGAAAAAAAAACTTTATATTTACATTTCTTTCCATTTTATCTGCAAAGGTATACTCTCCCAAACTATATCTATTTGCTCCATTTCTATTTCCAGAATTTTCCCATCAGTCTTATTACAATTTCCTTTTCACTTGTCTCCTTAACTTTTGTCTCTTCTCACTTAAATTTACTCTCCACAATGTATTATCTCCCTTTCTAAAACAAAAAATAGTTTACTATTTAAAATAGACATACACACATGGACACACACAGACATACACGCACACTCAGATTGCAAAGCAACAGGATCAAGTCTTAACTCTTCATTATGCCATTCAAAGTCCTCCATAAGGTTCAACCACTCCGTCCTCTTTCAACATCCTAGTTGTTAATGTGTCAAATCATTTTCTCCCTCTGAATCTTTATTTGTGTGGTTCCCTATGCTTAGAATGCCTATTTCCTTTTCCACACATACAAACATACTATTTGATCTTTTGAACTGAAACAAGAGATAATTTATCAAGTTATGAGACTCAGCATCCCACATTTATATGCACCTATATTCATGGAAGTATGTCTGTGTACATTTATGTGCTTTTGAAATGCACTGTTAAATATTTTAACCAAGACCTATCTATTTTATCCACAAGATTTTAACTAAGAAACAATTTATAAAATTAACACAAAAGCCTATTTTTGGTAGCCAAGATGTTGCCCAAATCAGTCAATTGCATTACAATTGAATAGATGTGCTGACAATGCAGCAGGTTTTATGTGTAGTAGCATTTTTTACGGTTGATAGTAGGGGTCCCAATTCAAAGACTTTTGAGGTGGATGGTAACCTATCTGTGCTTATGTAAGCACAACACCTGCCTAGTTTTATGCCCTTTAAAGCACTGTGTGGGCATGTCAAAAAGTCAAGCGAAATATATTATAAGGAGTATACTGCTCAACAGCTCCTGGTTTGAGAGTGCTGGCTTTAGTAGCATTTTCATTTAGGTTGCTAGCATTTTTAGCTTTAACTTTCTGTGGTATGTTTCCTATTCAGAGAAAATACACAGCACATTTTTTAATACAACAGTATTTACAAATCATAATGATAAAATGATTTAATAGTAACACAAACTATGTTGGTTCATTTACCCTTGTAATTAGATGAGCTTTGGTAAAACTACCCTGCAGCTTCTATCAGTGACTCATAACAATAAATATTTATTAAGTATCTATTGTTTCTAAATGGTACCAGGAGATTAGAAGAAATATCTGAACTCTGCATTTAAGACACAGAACATTCTGCATTTACAAAACGGTGTAGAAGATCATTGCAAACAGATAATTTCAATGTAGAATATTCTAGGACATTGTAAGCATTCAATATATGTTTGTGGGCAGAATGTGTAAATGAATAAATGGTGTAAGTGTGGATGGGGTGGTCTGGGAACACAGAAAACAGACATACAACTGAGGCTAGGTTGGAAGAAAAGGGGAAAGTAGGTTCCTAGAAAAGATGATTCTTAAAAAGCATTGTGAGGACAAGTAGGAATTTGCCAGGCTAAGAAGGGAGGCTGAGTACTGCAGGGGGAACAAAGTTCAAAAGAAAAACAACAACATCAGGAAATGTGATTTGGTATGTATTTTTTTGCAATTCAATACTCATGATTCTTTTAAAATCGCCATATATAAAAGTTGTAAGAAAATTATGCATAATTAATTTTGTCAATAAATTACAGTTAATAGTGTTAATTCAAAATATGGAAAGCATAGCAGTGAAAAAGGCAGAGCTGTACAGAAAACAATAAGATATATTTTCTATACATTTTCAATTCATTATTTTTGCATGCTGAGCTGTGCAGCTATTCCTCAAGAGAACTGAGTTAAAATATTGAACTTAAGGGAGAAAATAGGGGAGTAATTCAGTGCAAGCAGACTCAAAAGAAATCCTCAAGGCTTCTGAAATGTTGCATTTGATCATGTTAGGCCTGTATCAGAACCCTCAATGATACCCTTAGGGACTGATCTTCTTTCACTGTATCAAAAGCCTATACAGAATTGTAGGAGGTAGCTTTTCACAACACCAGAAATGCTGTGTAAATCCTCCAACCAAAAGTCACAGAACACACTAAAGTGACAATCATAACTCCTTTCCTGCTATCAAACACCACTACAAACACCACAAAGATGCTCATTGAGTAGCTAAACCATTAGCCTCTTGCGGAAGCCTTTCAAATAGGAAACCTTGTTTTCTACAATCATGTGTGATTTCAAAATAGATTTCTTGCTCAAAATATGCATAAGAATACTTGGAACAAGACTGACAGAATATAAGAGAAATAGACTATCTCTTTGTGTGTACATCTCTGGGGTACCAGTTTTTTATATACATATACATACAGATATATTATATGGTTATGTATGAAACTCTCCTTATATATGAGGCTATGTGGTCTAAAACCAGTTAAAAATGCATTTGTATTCTTAAAATTTTTCCAGCATTGAAAGTCCTATGCTTTCCTCTTGCTTTTTTCTTATTTCACTTTAATCAGGCATGCTAAAGAAAATATAATACCCTTTTGTATAAATTACCAAAGCAGAACTTCATCCAAGACACTGCTCACACCAAGTAGCTTTTAAGAAAAATCATGCTATTACTTTCACAGGACTTCTTAGAGCTGACAGCCTGTCTACCTGAAGTTGATGTTATTAAATATGATTAGGTGTTTGTATAGGTGGCTGAAGAGGTCAAAAGTCAAGCAATGATCTACACTTACTACAGAATCTACTTCTACTACTACGATTATTGATAACCACAACTGCCACCATTCTGTTTCTCTTCCAGATTATAAACTCTTTGGTCTGGTATCATGTCATTTTATTTTTGTATGGCAGGCACTAGTGTATTGCCTAATCTATGATGGGCACCCACTCTGTCTTTGCTAAATAAAAATAAAATATCTAATGCTTTAGATATAACAAAGAATTACTTATGTATGTTACATCATTTATTCTGTAAAATAAACTTTCTAGAGATCATAATTTAAACATGAAGAGAAAATGGCTCAGTGTTTAAATAGCTTAACAAGTTTATTCAGCTAACAAATCATAGATCTAACATTGTATTAATAAATCAAATGCTCTGAATGTAGTGCTCTATCTACACAGCAGCTTGTACAAAATAAACTATTCCAGGTTCATTTTAATAATCTGTGTGAGCTCAGTAAGGAGCTAGGTGCTCACTAATTCCAGTGGGTAGAAAAGAGAAAGCTAAATCAGGCAAAACTGGGATTCAGGTATCAATTGGCTATAGATATACACTTAAATTTGGAAGACTGGTAGTCAAAGAAGCCAAGTTCTGGGGATATGCAGAGTAAGATGGGTTGTTATCCATATCCAAAGGACCTGCTCTGGCCATGAAAATATGCCAGACGCCATCTGTGGGTAAAGGTGATATTGATAGGTTGTACCATCATCGTGTTGGATAGAAAAGTGCATCAGGGTTGGAAACAAAACAAACAAACAAAAAAATCCACTATAATTTCAGAAAATTTCCTTGTGGGCACAATAGTTCAAGTGCCAGGAAGGTTATGAGACCTTCAATTGACCTGGAGGTCAAGGTAGGGAACCAGAAGCTAAACAGAGGAAAAAATAACCTAGGCATCCAAAACACACAATGAGAATTTTGAGGAAAGCTGTCATTTGATGGATTTCTGAGTGCCTAGGCGTTCACTCCAGAATCAATCCCAAGTCTTCCACCCCAGATTAATTCTAGACTTTCTGCTAAAGTAACATGGATCAAATTTGTGTTTATTTAGTCAAGACAATTTGGAGCTGAATCTTCAAGTTAAAGTAATATACATCATGATTCTGGGAAGCAAGTGAATCTGTTAGACTTTTCTTTCTCTATTATGCAAATAATACCCACATAACTATATAATTCCAATATAGCCTTCAAAAATTTGCCCTAACCTGCAAGTTCCTTATAAACTCTGAGAGGAAGATTTGATAAAACTTCCAACTGTGTTTTTTTAGGTCAATTGTTTTAATATTTTTATTATGATAAAAACATGCAATATTGGCTGCTATTAATAAAATCTTTGAAAGAGTTCATATTTTACCAAAATAGTTCATCAATAGGTTTGACAGACCCAATGCCACTTTATAGTACAAATAAATATTAAAGAATTGAAAACATGTAGCCCATGAAGAAAACACAGTTGTTTTCCTTCAATAGATATTATAGATGCCACTAATCATTTAGTCAGTGAAAAAAAGGACAAAAAAAACATGTAATAATACACTGCAATAGGCCGGGTGCGGTGGCTCACGCCTGTAATCCTAGCTCTCTGGGAGGCCGAGGTGGGCGGATCGTTTGAGCTCAAGAGTTCGAGACCAGCCTGAGCAAGAGCGAGACCCTCATCTCTACTATAAATAGAAAGAAATTAATTGGCCAACTAATATATATAGAAAAAATTAGCCGGGCATGGTGGCACATGCCTGTAGTCCCAGCTACTTGGAGGCTGAGGCAGCAGGATTGCTCGAGCCCAGGAGTTTGAGGTTGCTGTGAGCTAGGCTGACGCCATGGCACTCACTCTAGCCTGAGCAATAAAGTGAGACTCTGTCTCAAAATAAAAAAAAAAAAAATACACTGCAATAAATTTTCACATCTGGGTTATAATTTAAATTAGTTATGGTTAATGTATTTGCTTTACTCATTTTAATTAAGCATTTATAAAGATAATTCCATTTTGTTGATCAAAGTAAGCCATTAAATTATTTACTAATTCAGTCATAATCAACATACAAGTAAGCAGCATTTCCCATAAACATTGTCATTCTCTGTCCTTGGACTAGAAAAAATATGCCTACTTAGTTGATACCACAAAATGTTAACAGCACACTTTTCAAAATAGAAATATCTATTTTTGACATACTTAATTGTTGATCTGAGGGAAAAATAAAGAGGTTCCCCACAGGGGAAAGGTGATACCTAAGGGTTTCTATTAGGTCATTAAGTATTAAATATCCAATTTCCTTAAGTACGAATTTTGACAGTTGACATCTCCGACATTTCACTTTGACACTTGTGGTTTTTTTCCTATTGTGAAGGTACATACTCAGTCTTTCAAATGCACATTTTGGCTTGTGATTATCTTTCACATTCTTTTTAGAGCAATTTTTGTGAAACCATGGATAAGTAAAAAATTCATGTCATTTTTAAATATGAATTCCACCATAGATCCAATGCAGTGCGGACAGCTCAAAATATCATTGAAGTTTTGGGAAGGATGTAGCTAATGAATGCACAGTACATCAATGGTTTGAGAAGGTCCATTCTGGTTATTTTAATTTTGAAAGTGAGTTATGTGGGTGATCTGAAAACAAGGTGGATAATGATGAGCTGGAAGCTGCAGTGGAAGCAAATCCATCTTAACCTATGTGTGAATTAGCAGCAAGGTTTGATGTTACTATTCCAATAATATTGGACCATTTGAAACAAATTGTCAAGTTAAAGAAGCTGGACAGATGGGTACTGCATGAATTAAAAGAGTGTCAGAAGAGAAATCATGTCGAAGTTTGCCTTTCTTTGCTGTCACTACATAAAGCAAACATTTCTACACCATATTGTTACATGTGATGAAAAATAGATTCTTTTTGACAATCACAAGCATTCAGCACAATGGGTGGATAAAGATGAAGTGCAAAGACACAGTCCAAAACCAAATATTCATTCAAAAAAGCTAATGGTGTATGTTTGGTGGTCCCGCACTGGTATTATCCACTACAGCTTCTTGAAACCTGGTCAATTCATTATAGCAGATGTCTACTGCAACCAAGTGGATGAAATGATGAGAGTGTATGCCATTAAGCAGCTGAGATTGGTCAATAGAGACAGGCGAATCCTCTTGCCAACCCGTATGTCACAAAATATAACGTTGCTAGAACTACAGACGCCGGACTTGGAAACTCTCTGTCATGCACTGTATTCACCAAATTTTGCACCAGCTGATGACCAGGCTTTGGACCACTTCTTCCAAGGAAAAATATTCAATTCTCAACAAGCTGTGGAAAATGCCTTTTGTGATTTCATCACCACTTGTTCTCCAGGCTTCTACTGGCAAAAACAAGCTACACTTAAGATGGCAACACTGTGTCCATAGTTTAGGCCCATACTTTGACTAATTGTACCACTTCTTGTATGAGATATAATAAATTAAACTTTTGATTCAAAATAGGACATTTCATATTTAATGACCTAATAGCAAAGCAATAGCTTAAGATAAACATAGAAGATATTAAGGAAAATCTGAAAGGCCCTGAAGGTACTCAAAAGGCCCTGAGGGTACCCTTGTAATCTGGTTAAGACTGCTTGTAACTGCTTTTGCCATCTGTAGTATCCTTTGGCTCATTTTACAACTAAAATCCTCACCTCGAGGAAAATTATAATATCATTAACATAACATGGGTGCATAAAGAAAAATATTCTAATATTAATTGCATTGCCTGAGAATAAGTGTATCTGAAATCTTGCTTCATGGTTTCATGAATCTATCATGTTTTATTTTTCTGCCATATGTTTGATAATCGTAACTTTGATTTCTCTAGGTTGTTGGTATTTTAATTTGAACTTTGTGGGGAACTGTACTGGGATAGAGCAGGATGCAGACACCCACACTCACATATATAGACAGTGCCCTGAGCAATTATCAAAATAATTGAAATGTCAGAATTAGGAATAAGTACACATACACATTCATACAGACTTTGTAAACCAAATCTACTTTTTTATAAATGCAGAAACTGATGCCAAAAAGCTAAATATCTTTACACAATGGATACACAGAATGGAACTGAAATTCAAATTAAAACATAAAATTAAATGATGGGGCCATCACATGCTTTTGGCAAAATAATGGCATTATCTTTGAGACTGTTCAGGAGGATAAAATATTTACCGATTGCAAGAAATGACAGAAAATTAAGACTGGAAAACTTCATTAAAGTCCATTAGACCTACCATTCTTGAAACATAGCATTCTTATATTCAGGTTTAGAAGAAGTTAATTAAATTAACTAAGATAAAGCTTCCTTTTAAAAATGTGTCTTTTGTTGTTTTTTCTTAAAAATGTGGTGACAAAGTATGTCAGAAGGTGAAAGATTCCTCTAAGAGTTGGAATGTGATAGCCATCGATAATTATGGTCAAGGATGAACTCTTTGGGAACTATTTCAGAAGCATATACAACTACAGTAGTCTTGATTTTTAAACTCATTCAAGTTTTGTTTTGTTTTGTTTTGTTTTACTTCATGCAGATAATATCTTAGATTTCTTTCTTCAAGATGCTAGGCAATGATGGAAAAGTGTTTACAAGGCATTATAGTAGATAAATAGGCTTGGAAAAGGTAAATAATGGCCTAAAAGGAACGGAATTTCCCATTGTTATTTACATCCATTTTCTTTCTTTCTCTTAGTTTCAGACTCCTTAGTACTGTTACTTCATTTTACAAAACTCATAGAGTCTTTGGTAGTGGAAATCTGTAACAATTTCTGTTGTCTTAATAAACTAAAGGATTATCAATTGCCTGGGAATCTGCTTTTATTTTGGTGGGAAATAGTGGTTTGTTTGTTTCCTCTTTTCTTTGCTTATCTAAATCCCTTACTCTTAAGAGATAGGAGAGAATGAAAAACAACATGGGCTCTGACATCAGTCCCGGGTTCAAATTCAGCACCAACCATCACAGGTATTAAAGGAAACATTGTTAAAAAGGTAAAATCATGAATCAAATAAAAATATAAAATAAACTCATGTCAAAAATTTTATTTAATTCATTAATTAATAATGGAAACTGAATGATTTAAAGTTACAACACTTTAAAAAGAGAATTCAAAGTACCACCCATGTAGATTCAAATAGGAATAGGTGAAATAAATTTGCAAGCAGATGCACACCTGGATTTTTCACTGGTAGGGAAAGGCAAAAATCCATTTGCTCCTCCATAGGAAAGAATTCATTTGCAGGTCTAGGGGTACAAATCATGTGTATTCTAATCAGTCCTCCACAATTTACATAGTTATAAAATAGCTCAGACAATGAAAGGCTCAAACCACACAGAAGCAAATAACCTGGAAGAATACACAAGAGTCAAAGCCTAATTTTCCATTTGAAACATTGAGAAATCTTTTGATCCAGGTTTTTCTTGAAATAGGGTATATCATCGACGACAAGTAATTTAATGACTTTTCCCCCAAGTTGCCCATTTCTGTACAAAAGAAACAAAATAACATCTACTGAAAGATTTATTGTGAATTAAATTAGAAAATATGTCTATATCAACTCCTGATTTATACCTGTCCCTTGATAAATCTCATTCTTCCCAGGCATGTATCTTCAGAAAGATTTTTTTCCTGATAATGCTTTCATAAAAAGTGATTATTCAAATTCTTTTTCTGTGTTGTTAGCTACCTAGCATCCATGCTTGTTCAAACTTTCTCATTTTTTCACCCTTTCTCTCAACACAAACACACCCAGGAGCTAAGACATTTGCTTGTACTATCTCACTTAATTGCATTCAATTCTCACAACAACCCAATGAACCTATTCTTCTAGTCAAGGAAAGTGAGATTGAGAAAAGCAAAATTGCCCCAAAGTGGGTGAGTGTGCTAGCTTCAAGTTTAAATACACTTGAATTCCGAGTACTTACTTTTATCTCCCACTAATCTAACTAGTTTAGTGTTTTGGCTATGAGGCACCCAGCATAAATTGAATTATGTTTTAGTGAATTAAGTTATGAATTGTGGAGTATGCATACATGTTTGCCCAGATTTTCACTTACATTTTTTTTTCCTTTTTTGGTGGTTTTAAATTTTTTAGATAATGTGCCAAACTCAACTATTCTTCAGTCACCCCTGAAAAAAACTGTCTGGCCAACACGGATGAGCCATGAACAAAAATTATTTCTAACACAGTGTCTGTATTTACAAGAAAATCTAAAAAGGTCAGGAATTGAAGCCCAGCCACTTACCATTAATAATAATACAAATCACAAGATAGCAATCAGGCAGGCAAGCTTCCTCAGTGTCTGTCTCTGGACATAGGTGGCACATGCATCAAGGTATAGAGAGCAAATATAGTCTCTGAGAACAATTTATAATTATTGGTCCAATGCCTTCAAACTAGAAGTAGCAACAAAACAAGAGAAACACATACACACACATACACACACACACACACATATCTAGAACAAAATCCGCTTTAATTCTGTTGAGCGGGAGCAGATCTCAAAGTTTTCAGTGATCTTTTCTTTATTTTCATATAAATCCCTGTAAACCAGTTAATCCTCTTAATTTCCCTAACCTCATTTGCATTTTCAGTGCTAATTTCCCACCAGGTTCTAAATTCCCTGGGTGAGGTATTTCCTTAGCCGTGTTCCTTCCCACTTTGCCTCCTGCAATCTTTCTCATTTCATCTGGAAGTTTTGCTGCTGTCTACTCCTATGTCTGACACTATCCTGTATTCTACAAGGTGAGAGCTGGTTTGTTCTAATGAGAGAGAATCAAAAAGAAGAGATAACAGAGTATTTAAGGCAACCTTTGGCGACATTGACATTTTCCGACTGTCACTAGATGTCTTTTGCAAATTCAAGCTTATAAACTCAGGAAAACAAGAAAAGAAGTGCACATTTATTTATATGAGCTGGAAACATGGAGGAAACATGTGCATACACATATATGTATACATACGTACACTCAGCATGAAAAAGTCTCATTCACAAATACTTGTTTTAATTAAAATGTTGATGGAGTTCAGGACATGCTACCCCAAAATAGGGTACCTTGGCATTTGAGAAAACAGCAGAAGAGGAAAAGGTCACTCTCACCTTCTTCTCACCCCTTATTCCTTGAAGCAGGCCATAAAACCTAACTAATCTTCCCTTGAAGCAGGGGACTCTAATTCTAGAGGAACCCTCCTTATACCTGGAGGAAAGGAATGTCTGTACCTCTGCAGACACAGGGACATAGAAGAATCTGATCAATCAGGCCTTCCAGAGTGAGATCATACTCCCTTTGTCCAGCCATACTTTCAGGACTGTACACACTTCATCAAATGTAAGCATAAAAATACATAGGTTTCCCTGTTTCTTTGGGTCTTCATTTCCTCACGAAGGCTTTCATGTCATGTGAAACGTAAATTAAATAAATTTGTATGCTTTGCTATTACTAATTTGTCTTTTATTATAGGCGTCTCAGCCGTGAACTCAGCAATGGAATGAGGAAAGTAATCTTTGGATATTTTTTTCTGTAAGGTGATCTGTGTATGCACTATTATTGTTGTGAAGATTCTGGCTGGAGAGAAATCCCTCTATCTGCAACTGCTGTAGAATCATTGTACTACAGAGCAGGTAAAGGGAATATTGGGGATTAAAGACAATTCAAGTATGACAAAGAATTTCTTCTAGACCCAACTTTACTCAGGCTCCTCTGAATCTTCTTCTTAACAATACTTAACCTTTACATCACACAACATCTACTGCCATCCTCCAGGTGATATCTGATTAACTTAGCCTGCCTTCAGCAAAAGTCCTGCCAAGTCCAGACTCTCTCCTTACCTCTTATTTTTACTACCTTTTTTCCTCTTAGTAACTTTCTATCGATTGACTTTCCCTACCCTCTTCCTTGGCTATATACCCATTTTTCTTGTTGTCTTGGTAATTGACTACAGTTCCATATTGAGCTGTCTTTTCTCCCTATTGCAAAACTTCTTGACTAAAATCTGCCTATATTGCTTTAACTACTATCCAGCTCTGGTTTTCTTTGACAAATCTCTCTGCAACAAAGCTTCACAAATCAGCAGTAGCATATATCCCTCTTCAATTCCATGTCCAAATCAGTAACAGTCTAAAGGAAGTCTTCAGATCAGGCAAAGAAAATACTATTGTAGACTCCACAGGGTGTGTAACCCTGCTGCAGGCCAGGTCAAGTTGGTTAACATGATAGAAATTCAGCAAACCTTCAGAGAACCCAGAACACTGTTTTCTTGTTTCATTTTTTTTTTTTTTCCATATCACTGTTTTCTCCACATAAACATCTGCATGACCTTTTTTGTGTGTGTTATATATTAAGAGCCCTGTATTAGCTGGGCACGGTGGCTCACGCCTGTAATCCTAGCACTCTGGGAGGCCAAGGCGGGCGGATTGCTCGAAGTCAGGAGTTTGAAACCAGCCTGAGCAAGAGCGAGACCCTGTCTCTACTATAAATAGAAAGAAATTAATTGGCCAACTAATATATATATATATATATAGAAAAAAATTAGCCAGGCATGGTGGTACATACCTGTAGTCCCAGCTATTCAGGAGGCTGAGACAGTAGGATTGCTTGAGCCCAGGAGTTTGAGTTTGCTGTGAGCTGGGCTGATGCCACGGCACTCACTCTAGCCTGTGCAACAAAGTGAGACTCTGTCTCAAAAAAAGAAAAAAAACCCTGTATTAAGTTCAGGGATATCAAATATTCTCGTATCTATCTTTGTATATTTTATAGAGTTTGGCCCAGGGTTCTGACTATAATAAAACTCAGTGAACATTTGTTACCTGAATGAAAAACTCTGGACAAATACTTTCAAAGTATAATATTTGCAAAAGAGATAAAAAACTGTTGGCCTACAACCAGAAATGAGGCTATGAGGACAGTTTGTTTGGCCAGCCCAATAATTGGTGAATAATTGGAGTTGTCACTATTTTAAATTAAGACATCTTATATTCAAGCAAATAATATATTATTGACATAACAGGAAATCTGACAACACTAGGCCCACTTTCCTATCCACCAATATTGGCTAGAGTGGAGTAAGGAACCCCATGCAGAAGGGTTATATGTTCTCCAGCTTGCCACAGAACTCATCATTCCTTATTATTCCATACCAGGCCTCTGAATTAATTACTCATTTGATCTCTTGGTCTCAGTTTCTACTTGTGTAAAATAGGACTTTGCTTTGGGGGTGTGCTTGGAGGTTCTCCTAAATGAATGAATCTCTGTGTGTTCACAGATAGTCTTTAGATCTTTAATTCCTCAGGCATTTTATATAAAACTATGTATGTGTTCATGCGTGCCTTTTTCTAGGGAATGGGTCTATCAGATTTTCAAAAGAACGTATGTCTCAAAAAAAAATCAAGAAACTTAGGACTAGTCAGGTGGTTAATAAGTATTTACTGAATATCTACTACGCATAGAGTCCTGAGATCTCTCAAGCATGCACACACACACACACGTACAACAACAACAACAATATTGACAAAGACTTTCTACATAGCAAAAAATTAAACTTTCACTGACTTAATTCAGTATTGTGCTTAAAGCTGGACAAGTTTCTTAGTGATAATTTTCAATTGAAACACAAATTTCACAGAAGCAGTTTTCTTGGATTCTGATCTCTGATCAGACTACTCAGCCTCCATACATCAGCCAAGGAAAAGGAGTTCAAGTAAAGGGAAAGTCTCATGATGAAAGAATTCTCAACCTGAAACTAAAAGTATGAAAACTGCTTGTTATCTTCTTTCTGAACACCTCCAATTTATACAAAGTGTGACATTTTAGAAAATCAAAAGGTTTAATATTGACTCAGTACAATCTAAAGTATTCCATCTGATTAAATACCACCACCTTCTTTGGTATTTAATGACCCTTGAAGCTAGAATAAATCTCTAAGAAGCTGGAGCACCTCCCTAGTTTAAAACTGTTTTGTTTGTCTTGATTTTTTAGAGTGAGCAACACATGCCCCTGAACAATCCTGCCCATATCCTATGCAGATATACTCATACCATCTAGGTTCAAAAAGCATTAAAATGAGAGTAAGTTTTTATCTCATTAGAAAGATTGCTATTATAAGGAATTTGTTTTAGAATTCAAGAGGTCACCTACAAAAGGATGTGCTTTCCTGGAATATTGTTAATAAACTGAATAAGTTTTGAGAAATGAGAACCATCCTATATGAAACACCTTCATAAATGTACAAGCAACTCTCATTCCAGTTTTCTTCACAGAGAAGAGTAATTCTTCCAAAACTGCAAAATATTAATGGGAAATTCTCAGCAAGAATGGTTATAGTTATTGATGCCAAGTCAGGGGAGAATATAAAAAATAGGCAGAAGAACTCATTTTTAATGATATTAGAGATATCTTTTCAGAAATACTGGTAAAGAAAATCTTACAATTATGAATGAAAGAAAGGATGTACAAGTTACATTTCAGACATGCATAAACATTTTAGACTGGATTAACAGACCTCATATAAGTATTCAGAAAGTATAATGATGGACTTGCAGTACTCTCCTACTGTTAAAGCTTTAAAATAGTATGCTTTTTGAAGGTATCCACAATAACAAAATGGACTTGCATGGCACTTTGGATTTTACAAAGCATTATCACATACATTATGTCACATAATCATTACAAGATGAGAGAAGGCACTGTCAGTAAGTAGCTGACTTATCATCCAAGATCAGATACACACATACACACACATACATATACAAAAAATCGCACATTCACTTGCATGCATATGTGCACATATACTTTCAAACACATTTACACGCTAGTGCACAAATACTCTTACTTGCAAGCATACGCTCAACATTCACACATGCTCACAAAGACACAGCCTCACACACATTTTTGTATTAATAGAGTCAAATACATATACTCACACAATTATAGACTCACAAACATCAACACACATATACTCATACATGTACATTTTTGAAATTTGCATGGGTCTGATTTGTTGGTCTTCTACAATTGTCTATGTTAAAAGATGATTTTCCAAATCAAAATATAAGGACAAGAATATACCCACCTAAATTCCTTAGCACAGATCCCTAAATTAAAGGAAATCATAAAAAGAAAAAGCTATAATTTCTTTCCAACAAGGAAGTTTTTTAATTACAAGTTAATTATTTCATCTTTCTTTTCTCATCTTCGATACAGGCTACTTGCTCCATGATGACGAATCTTTATAAGATGATAGCAAACTCGTTGGATTT
>VSMD01083670.1:0-26375 GCA_008750895.1 Mirza zaza | reverse complement strand
CTTCCAGTACAAATGTTTGGGATTAGCTGCTGTTTTTTGTGGTTTTTTTTTTTTTTTTAGACAGAGTCTCACTGTGTTGCCCGGGCTAGAGTGAGTGCCGTGGCGTCAGCCTAGCTCACAGCAACCTCAAACTCCTGGGCTCAAGCAATCCTGCTGCCTCAGCCTCCCGAGTAGCTGGGACTACAGGCATGTGCCACCATGCACGGCTAATTTTTCTGTATATACATTTTCAGTTGGCCAATTAATTTCTTTCTATTTTTAGTAGAGACGGGTTCTCGCTCTTGCTCAGGTTGGTCTCAGAACTCCTGACCTTGAGTGATCCTCCCGCCTCGGCCTCCCATAGTGCTAGGATTACAGGCGTGAGCCACCATGTCCTGGCCAGGATTAGCCGTTTTCTGCCGATAATTTATCCTTCGACGTTTTTCATCGGCCAGGGGTGGAAATTCACTGTCTATACTTTTGATTTGGGAGGATTCGGCCTAAAGATGTTTCGTTCAGTACAGGGAAAGGGACTCGGTGATTCTGCTCTTCTTGAGAGGTAGATCCTGACCAGACAACGCCGCAGGCCCTGGGGGGCGCCCGCTCCCATGGGTACCTCCGTGCCAGCCCGGGTCTGACAGCTGCCCTCCTTCCTCGGGGTGTCCAGCCCCGCCCCCGTCTAGTCCCGCTGCATTCTCTCGCGCACTTGGGGCTGCGGGTTAGAGCAAGTCGAACATCGCACCTCGCCCAGACCCACCTGTCAGCCGCTCCCAGGTCAGCCTGTCAGACAGAGCGTCCACGCACCTTCCCCCCTGCGCCCCGAGAGAGGCAAGGCTTGCAGACAGCGGGGTCACCTGTGCCCGCAGGACGCGGTTCAGGCACCTTGATGTTGGAGAGCTCGGCTGTGCCTCGGCCCTCCCGAAATCGTTCTGTTGTCCGAGGCCGAGGCCCCGAGTTTCCTGATAGGGAGGCCGACTCTCCTCCCGGTCTGAGTGTGGCCGGTCTCGGGTACAGAGGAGGCACTTCCCAGGGTGTGGGGACCGGGTTCCCCACCCCCACCCCTGCCAGGTTGCTCTCGGTAGCTGGGCTCCCCGGAAACACCTGGGGGAGAGGCTTCTCCGCGCCCTGGGAGGCTGGCTTCCATCTCCCCTGCTGCAGCCGGCATTGGAACCAGCACGGCACAGCCCTCCCGCGGTGGAACCGTGCTCAGTGTGGGGAGAAAGTTCCCTCCCTTGTGTGAGTAGATCCCTGAATGGGTCCCCTTGTGTCCCTTGGACATTTTCTCTGGCGTGCAGGCGAGAATGAAAGAGGACCGAAGAGCTCCCCGCCCCCCACTAGGGAAGGTGGGGGCAGCGTCGGCGAGCAGCTGGGGAACGGGCACTTGCACGTGGGGTGCTGGCGGGAGGACAGCCGGACAGCCAGGGGATTTTTTACAAAAGCAAGTTGTCGATCTGTGTCAAGAGCTTTAGAACTTTTCATGCTCCGTCCCGCTAAAATGTTCACACCTTCTGACCCTCCTGTGGTTTCATTTCTGACACTCTCTTCCAATGCAACAACACTAAATTTTAAAAGTTTGATGCAGGCCGGGCGCGGTGGCTCACGCCTGTAATCCTAGCTCTCTGGGAGGCCGAGGTGGGCGGATCGTTTGAGCTCAGGAGTTCGAGACCAGCCTGAGCAAGAGCAAGACCCCATCTCTACTATAAACGGAAAGAAATTAATTGGCCAACTAATATATATAGAAAAAATCAGCCGCCATGGTGGTACATGCCTGTAGTCCCAGCTACTTGGGAGGCTGAGGCAGCAGGATTGCTTGAGCCCAGGAGCTTGAGGTTGCTGTGAGCTAGGCTGACGCCATGGCACTCACTCTAGCCTGGGCAACAAAGTGAGACTCTGTCTCAAAAAAATAAATAAATAAATAAAAGTTTGATGCAGTGAGTTATAGGAGTTTTTAAAGACTTAAACCTGGCCGAGTACGGTGGCTCACGCCTGTGATCCTAGCACTCTGGGAGGCCGAGGCGGGAGGATTGCCTGAGCTCAGGAGTTTGAGACCAGACTGAGCAAGAGCGAGACCCTGTCTCTACTAAAAATAGAAAAAAATTAGCCAGGCAATTAAAAACAGAAACAAAAACCTAGCTGGGTGTGATAGCGAGTGTCTATAGTGCCAGCTATCCGGGAGGCTGAGGCAGGAGGATCGCTTGAGCCCAGGAGTTTGAGGTTGCTGTGAGCTAGGCTGATGCCACAGCACTCTAGCCCAGCAACAGCGTGAGACTCTGTCTCAAAAAAAAAAAAAAAAAAGGAATTAAACCTGAAAGGAAACAACCGCAATGTCCAACAGTAGTGTCATGTCTTAATTAATATGATAGATTGTTATGCAAATTTTAAGATGTTCTTTAAAGAGAGTTTGAAGAATGTTGATAGGTTAATAGGAAAAAAAGGTAAAATTGTATCCGTTAAACACACCCGCACACTTCAAGTCAGGAGGTATTAAAATGCTTAGCACTGGTTTTATTGAAGTAAAACATTATATAAAAACCATCTTTTTGCTCTTTTCTTTCTCGCAGCTCAAGTTTTGAACATCTTGGGTATGTCTCTTTGCTCCTGGTGCTAGCCAACAAAATGCCACATATTTATTTCTTTGTTTAGTATTTGTCTCTCCCGTCAGCAGGCAGGCGAGCTCCTCAAGTGCAGGGAGCTCTTTTGATTCCGTGCTGTGTCCCTCAGGCCTGAACCAGTGACTGCAGATCAGCAGGCACTCCTTAGCGACCTGTGGAACGAATGACCAGCGGCACTACGTCATAATATAAAATAATGTGATAGAAGGCCGGGCGCCGTGGCTCAAGCCTGTAATCCTAGCACTCTGGGAAGCCGAGGTCAGAGGATTGCTCAAGGTCAGGAGTTTGAAACCAGCCTCAGCAAGAGCGAGACCCCGTCTCTACTTTAAATAGAAATTAATTGGCCAACTAAAAATATATAGAAAAAATTAGCCGGGTGTGGTGGCGCATGCCTGTAGTCCCAGCTACTCGGGAGGCTGAGGCAGGAGGATCGCTTGAGCCCAGGAGTTTGAGGTTGCTGTGAGCTAGGCTGACGCCATGGCACTCTAGCCCGGCAACAGAGGAGACTCTGTCTCAAAAAAAAAAAAAAAAGAAAGAAAGAAAGAAAGAATGTGATAGAATGTGAAGAACAAAGGGAAGGACACTACATTTCACGTCTAACGTCTAACCGCTGTGTTTTATCAAAAGGCACAAAAGAAAGGCTGACAGCCAGTCTGGACAACACAGCAAGACAAAAATTTTCTTAGAAATATTTTTTATAAAAAAATTTTTTTTAGAAAATTAGCCAGGTGCGGTTGCACATGCCTGTAGTCCCAGCTACTTGGGAGGCTGAGGCAGGAGGATGGCTGGAGCCCAGGGGGCCTTGTTTTTATAGGAGGCTGCAGTGAGCTACGATCGATCATGCCACTGCACTCTGGCCCAGGCAACAGATCAAGGTCCCATTTCTAACAAAATTTTAAAAAGGAAGAAAAGAAAGGCTAGAAGGGAATACAATAAAAATGTTAGTGATGATTGTGTTCAAGTTAAGAGGATTATAGATCCTTTTTCCCCCTCTATTTCTTTATTTTCAAAATTTTCTATAAGCTTTTTTTCAAAGGGAGGCTGAGGCAGGAGGATCAGTTTGGTAACTGAGGGCAGTTACCAAACAGCAAACCGCTGGAGCTGCAGTGAGATGGGGAGGGGGCTCCTCTCCGTCACAGGCCACCATCGTGCTTGTCCTCACCACGAGGATGATCGCATCTGCTCAGGCTGCCTCGCAGACCAAAGGAGATCACCTCCTTGAAAGTACCGTGTACGCCGCGGTGTTCACACGACAGCACACGCAGGAGCGGCCTGCAGGACTCGCTTGCTCCAGGCGGGGCTGCCCATGCGGCCCGGGGACAGGGGACAGGGGACAAGGGGAGCAGCTCAGGGTTTTCACCAGGCGGCATCTGGGCAAAGGCTGGGCACGCGGGGCAGGGGCGACCCTGATTGACTTCTTGTGACTGATTCTGGGCTCTCTCCTCGCCTCCCTCACCCCGAGGGAGCTTTCTCAGGGCACGGTGTGGGAACCGGGGGCGGGTGAGTGATCCCGAGAGTTCAGCAGAGTGGCAGCGCCGGGGCTGGCACCACCGCTATGACTCAGCCCACGCCACTCTGGGGGCAGAGTGAGGGCAGCCGGCACCTGTGGGACATCTGGCTTGTTGGAGCACTGAGTCCCTGTCCCTCCTCAGGGTGGAGCGCCCTGCAGGGGGTCCTGCTCCCAAGGCCACCCCGGCCTCAGGCACAGGGGTGGGGGTGGGGGTGAGGGTGGCAAAGGATGGGAAGCCTGGGAACGGCCTGAAGAAGGAGAGGGGGCAGGAAGCCAAGATGCAAACTCACCCCCTCCTTCCTTGTCATCAAAACCTAAAAGCGTTTATTGGGTGTGTGGCCGCATCTTCCAGGAAAGCAGGCCCTGCCTGGGACCCACGTTCACGTAAAGCTCGTTTTGTTCATTCTAAGAATGAGGACGCCAGGGCCAGAGATGGGAAGTCGCTCGCGTAACATAATAAAAGCACTGCACTTTAGCCTGGGTGACAGAGCGAGACCCTGTCTCTATAATAATAACAATAGCAACAGTGGAAAAATTAAAAAAACAAAAACAAAAAACACTTACACCTGTGTAACATATTGCACATTTTTTATTTTTTGTTGAGACAGAGTCTCACTGTGTTCCCCAGGCTAGAATGAGTGCCGTGGGGTCAGCCTAGCACACAGCAACCTCCAACTCCTGGGCTCAAGCGATCCTCCTGCCTCAGCCTCCCAAGTAGCTGGGACTATAGGCATGTGCCACCATGCCCGGCTCATTTTTTCTATATATTTTTAGTTGTCCAATTAATTTCTTTCTATTTTTAGTAGAGACGGGGTCTCACTCTTGCTCAGGCTGATTTCGAACTCCTGACCTTGGGCGACCCACCCGCCTCTGCCTCCCAGAGTGCTAGGATTACAGGTGTGAGCCACCGCACCTGGCCTGCACATTTTTAAAAAGTTGACACACACGATTTCATAGATTCTCATGACCCTGTGGCAAGCGGGAATAATTAGCTTCACTTTATTGCTGATAAAACTGAGGTTTGCAAGGAAAGTGGCGTGGGCAAGGTCACAGGCCGGCAAACCGTGCAGCTCAGCCCGTCCTCTCTGCCTCCCTCCTCCCCGGCAGGACACAGAGGCGCTCTGGATTTCCAACCTGGCTCCCACGGGGTGACTCCCTGACCCAGGCTCTCTCCTAAGACTTTGAAGAATCCCCCCGACCCTGGTTATTATAGGCTCTTGTTTCTTTTTAAAGGAAACTATAAAGAAAAATATGAAAAACACCCATTATTCCACCGTATGAATACCTTAGAGTATCTTTCTATATATATAAAAATACATACGTGCACATTTTTCTCAGCTACATTGGGGTCAATCTGTATAATCTCTGTGCGACCAAGCCCCAAGTCCATTGTGTTCCCAAGTGGTCACCTAGCGCCTGGCACAAAATGGGCACTCAGAAACCACTTGTTGAATAGATATTATGTCTTGTTTTGTAACCTGCTTTCTTCGCTTACCAAGTTTTACCATGTTTTATTGTGTCATTAAATATGATTCTAAAACACGACTTTTAGGTGGCATTACATCATTAACTATGCACTTGTAGGCCGGGCACGGTGGCTCACGCCTGTAATCCTAGCACTCTGGAAGGCCGAGGCGGGCGGATTGCTCAAGGTCAGGAGTTTAAAACCAGCCTGAGCAAGAGCGAGACCACGTCTCTACTATAAAAAAAATAGAAAGAAATTAATTGGCCAACTAATATATATAGAAAAAATTAGCCGGGCATGGTGGCGCATGCCTGTAGTCCCAGCTACTCGGGAGGCTGAGGCAGGAGGATCGCTTGAGCCCAGGAGTTTGAGGTTGCTGTGAGTGAGGCTGACACCACGGCACTCACTCTAGCCTGGGCAACAAAGCAAGACTCTGTCTCAAAAAATAAAAATAAAATAATAAACTAATAATAATAATATCAAAGACCATTTATATACAGCATCACATTACAACATCTCTCTGAAGTAGGTGTTAAAATAATAGCGGGTATTTACTGAGCACATATGAGAGGCACTGAGCTGAAGGCTTTATACGTCATCTTGTTAATCCCCGCATTAACTTTATGGGATACATGATATTATTGTCCCCATTCCACAGATTAAAAAATTGAACTTTGGAGAGTTTATGTACGTTGACCAAAGTAGCTTGCCTAAAGGACTTGTGCTGCTGTCCCTGTTTTACAGATGGGAAAACTGAAGCTCCAAGAGCCTGGTCGCCTTGCCAGGGCCACACACACAGGGCAGGACTTAAAACCCACCCTCCGGGTCCACAGCTCAACCCCCGTTCATATTCCACCAGCTCACCAGCTCCGGGCTCACCCTGCTGCTCACCAGTTAGGGTTAGGGTTAGGGTGCCCCCGGGTTTAATCCTAGGCAGCTGTAGACCGGCCCTGCACGGAAACGACCCTGGTTCTGTTCCCAAAATCAGGGCCCCCTCGCTACGGAGGGGAACGGTGAATTGTTTGGTCCATATAGTGACAGGCGAGTGGGGCTTTTTCCGGGGCGCTGGGGGCAAGATGCGGGAGAAACCCACCGGCTGGGGTGCCCTGGGGCGCGGAGGAGCTTGGCTTCAGTGGGCAGCGAAGCCCCAAGCGCAGACCTCAGACAACGGCTGCCGGTGTCTGGCGGAGGCTGTGGTTTGCCCCCGAGAGGTGCCAGACGAGGGTGAGTAATCTGACTGCTCTCGCTGCTCTGAGAATGACTGTCCCCGCCCGCGTGCTCTTGCTCTGCCCCCCACACCGGGAAACAGGCGGCCTGCCCGGGCTGCCCGCCCGCATGCACCCTGCAAACACAGAGTCAGGACACAGAGCCGGCGCCAGGCTCGCCGAGCCTCTCCCTTTTTCAACAAGTCTTGTTCTTTATGCGACCTATCGCCCCAAACCCTCTCAGGTGTCAAGTCCTAAAATTATTGTTGCCGTAAAGATAGGAAATGTAACAGGGAGACTGAAACGGCTCAAGATCCTTCTCCCCCAAGTGCAATAATTTTTATTTTTGCCTACCCTCTTCCTGCCCCTTCTCTATTCTCGATCACATGTTACATCGCTGCGATCGTGTCGTGTTGTGTCTTTTTTTTTTTAAGTTTGCAGAACATACTATAACATTTTTCTATGCCACTATAGATTTCGTAATTGTCATTTCTGAAGGCTTCCTCTGGTGGATAGACCGAGGTGTAGACCGCCCGTTTCCCTGTTATTAGGCGTTTACACCGCGCAGGAGCTCTTGCTTTTGTGACTATGCCGCAGCCAACGTCTTTTCCACATAGTTCAGGGCTGACTGTGAGTGTCTGTTTCAAACTGAACAAAAGCCCCCACCACCTGCCCCCTCTTTGAGGGTCTTCCCCGTCTCTGCCTCCCGTGACGCTGTCACCTCTTTCGTCCCTTCTCCTTCAAAAGATCGAAACCCCCTCCACAGCAGCAGCAGCCGACTTTTATTTTATGGTACTAGTTGTAGGAAATTTATTTCACTTTTTTCTTTCATTTCAGCATATTATGGGGGTACAAACATTAAGGTCACATACATCGCCCTTGTCTCCCCTCCTCCCGACACATGCATTCTGAAACTGCTCTGAAAGGCAGCCTGGCACGCCGGGCTGCAGGGGGGGCTGTGGCAGGTGGCAGCCTCCACGGAGAAGCTGCAGCACGGGCAAAACGACAGCAGGGAGCAAGAGGGACGCTAATGAAAGGACGCGCGGTTTCTTGCATGAGCCGTTCCGCTCCTCTCCCGAGTTAAAGTTCCTCGTCGCTTTCTCTTGTTGGGAGAATTCGAAGAGGGACAAAAAGGGGTAGGCGAGGGTACGGTTAGCTGGGGCTTGGCCATGATGGAGATATGACACTTCCGAGGGGGACAGGCATGGTTACTGCGCCACCAGGGGCAAATCGTGAAAACAGAATATATAGCTTGCAAGTAGAATGTGGACCTAAATACACAGAAGCCCCTCCGTCAGTTATTAATAGATTTGTAAAAAAAAAAAAATTAATATGAACGGAATAAATAATTCCAGCGGGGTGGTGGATGCACAGAGCATACCAGTGTTAGCAAGACGGCAAAACTCGCGGGGCATGAAAGCTGCACTTTCAGGAGCTAAGACATGTGACCATGTCCAAGGAATATCTGAAGCTTCCACAGGCACCAAACATACAACGATTAATTTTAGTGGATCTCAAACTCGTCTTAAATCAACAACCTACTACTCATGTTAATGTCTGAATCAAATATCACAATGCAAAATACTCTACACATTAAGTAAAAGAATGCTGCCTGGTAAACATGACCTGGACATTTGTAGGAATATACTTAGTAATATGTGTGCACCTGTTATGTTTTCAGGTAACCGGAGGAAAAACACAGCACAATTCTTTTTTTTTCCTCTTGTGAAGGCACTGTCATTTAAACATAAACCTGGGATACTCAAAATAGAATTCCAGCTTACAAGACGGAAGTGTGAAGAGAAGTGTCAGATGGCAGTGGAAGCTTGTGTGTTTCTGAAATGTAAAAATTTCAAGAAGGAAACATAGGAATGGCAGGCTTTATCCATCTTGCTTAGTGAGCTGCAGCTGACATTGTTTGAAGTAGCAGGTACAATGAATATCAGGACACATTGTGTTGATTTTTGAAGTGGTGTGTGTGCTAACTGCTAGTAGTATCAAAAATGTGTTTAGGCCCCGAGTGCTGTGGCTCAAGCCTGTAATCCTAGCTTTCTGAGAGGCCAAGGCAGGAGGATCGTTTGAGCTCAGGAGTTCGTGACCAGCCTGGGCAAGAGCAAGACCCCATCTCTACTAAAAAAAATAGAAAGAAATTAATTAGCCAACTAAAAATATATAGAAAAATTAGCCGGGCATGGTGGTACATACCTGTGGTCCCAGCTACTCGGGAGGCTGAGGCAGGAGGATCGCTTGAGCCCAGGAGTTTGAGGTTGCTGTGAGCTAGGCTGACGCCACGGCACTCACTCTAGCCCGGGCAACACAGTGAGACTCTGTCTCAAAAAAAAAAAAAAGTGATCAGGATTGTTTTGATACCTGTATTTATAATTAAAAAAATGTTGGAGGGGTTGATGAGTTTCTGTTAAAAGCTGTTCCTGTATGTTACATGTAATAGACATAGCAAATATTTGTTTACAGTCTTTGTTTAACAAACCATGCATTTAAGTGAAATCAACAAAAAGGAAATAAGTGTATGGATATGTGATTTTGAGATTAGTCTTAAAATGTAAATAAAATGTCCCCGGAAAAAATTAAGTAGGACAGCGCACCGATGAAATGGCAGTGTGTGTTAGTGATTACATACAGGAGTTCGGTGCACAAACTCTGGTGCCACTACCTGGGGCCAAGTCCCAGCTCTGCTTCCCACTGTCCCTGTGGCCTTAGGTAAGTTATGTACCTCTTTCCATCTCAGAATCCTCATCTGTGAAATGGGGATAATACTTCTTATCTACCAGGGTATGTGTGAGGGTTAAATGTGCTATGACTACATGGAACATGTTAAGTATTATATGTTCGCTATAATTATTAGGAGTAAAATGCACAATAAAAATTATTTGGGAGTAAAATAAACAATAAAGATATTTGTTAAGTGGAATTCCATAGAAGTCTTGAGCTAGAATTTAAAAATACATAAGATTAAAACATAAATTTTTAAAAAATAAATTGAAAAAAAAAAAGAAAAAAAAGTGGAATTGAGTTCTACCATGGTTTTGGATTCTCTTCTTAAACTCATGGATTCAGCACACTTGTATTTTGCATTTACTTCTGTGCCAGCTGGCATGCAAGGCCCTGGTGCTACAGAAATAAGAGAGACTCCCCGATCTCCTACACTAGATAACTTGAGTCTTCACCCCCAACACACACACACAAAAGAGATGGGAAATGTAGGCCTACCCTTATAAAAGAAGAAAATTAAAAGCCACACAGATCTTTAGTTTTGAGTGCAATGTTTCTTTTCTTTTCCTATCTCTTTTTCTTGAAACTAAAAATCATACCTAGAATTCTGTGCCGCGGCTGGGTCGCTTTGGTGCATTGCTGATTTCTGAAGAATGAGTGATTGCTGCGTCCCCCGGGTGAGGGCCTGTGGGACGTCCCCGGACACTTTGACTGTCTGGGTTGGGAATTTCCTGCCAGAGCCCAGTGGGTTCCCCGAAATGGGTGCGACCGAGTGAGGGCACCGTCCACAGCGACGGTCCCGTGCCCGGCGCTGGACAGCCGGCCTGCCGCAGACGAGGCCCTGGCACCGCTGGGGGGTGGACGAAGAACACTCTCTGATCCCCGTCAGCCAGAAGATCCCCAAATCCCACGACTGTAGGCCTCGCCTGCTCTCCAGGGACTTACCTGGTGTACTGCCTTAAAAAATGTTTTTAAATATCTTATACAATGCACTCATCAAAACGCTAGAGGCATACATCCATCAGTAAAAAAAAAAATTTTTTTTTTCTCAGACAGAGTCTCGCTTCGTTGCCCAGGCTAGAGTGAGTGCCGTGGCGTCAGCCTAGCTCACAGCAACCTCCAACTCCTGGGCTCAAGCGATCCTCCTGCCTCAGCCTCCCCAGTAGCTGGGACTACAGGCATGTGCCACCATGCCCGGCTGATTTTTTTCTATGTATTTTTAATTGTTCAGATAATTTCTTTCTATTTTTAGTAGAGATGGGGGTCTCGCTGTTGCTCAGAACTGGTCTTGAACTCCTGACCTTGAGCAATCTGCCCGCCTTGGCCTCCCAGAGTGCTAGGTTTGCAGGCGTGAGCCACGGTGCCCGGCCTCATCAATTAAAAATTAAACAAGGGAAAACAATAAAAAAAGAATCCATCCATCACTATGAACAAGCCCATCAACAGGAGACCACAGAAAGAGAAATAATTCACATCATCTGTGCAAGTAAAATACATTTATCAGCCACTCAATAAATGCTTTCTGACATTTAAGAGCCTGATTCTACGTGGTCCTGTACCGAGAGTGACTGGCGCGCGCACACGCTCTGCAGTCTCAGAGGTTACAGTCTGAGAAAGACAACCGAGCAGGCTTCCCGGGGGCCCCCAGCACGCTGTTCCTAATTCATAGGAAAGCTAGTTCTAAAAAATAATCACTATGAGTAATCCTAGCACTCTGGGAGGCCGAGGCAGGAGCATCGCTCAAGGTCAGGAGTTCGAGACCAGCCTGAGCAAGAGCAAGACCCCGTCTCTGCTAAAAATAGAAAGAAATTAATTGGCCAATTAAAAGTATATAGAAAAAATTAGCCGGGCGTGGTGGTGCATGCCTGTAGTCCCAGCTACTCTTTATGGGGTTTTCTTATATCACAAGCTGAATTGGGAAGATAGATTAATAAGAAGATGATCACATCATGTGAGGTTTATCACTTTTTAACAGTAAAAATTATTTACATAGAAATTGAAAATCACCTTTTGCAACCTCCGACAATAAGGTAATTGCTTCGGGCAACAGTCAGCGTGGCTGCTAAAAGCACTCAGCAGGCGAGAAGCTGCTGGGGAGTTGAACTATTGCAAGACGCCAACGTGTCACCCGGCAGGTTGCCTCCCAGTGATAAGGGGAAATGCAACACATGTCACCACCCGAACCCACCATCAGCTTGGCGTCACCGTAGGAGGGACAGGCAGCCATTCTGTGCTTGGGAGGAGGAGCGGGACGGAGCGCCCAGCACCACCTGGGCGGGATTCTTCGCGCAAGAAATGACACACCTGAATCCTTGCAAGCCTTTGGGGATAACTGCCAGGTTACGGGAAGCACAGGGCTCAGGAGCAAGTTCAATGACGGCGTTTGAGGACTCAAGCAGAGAAGACACAGAATGCGGGACCTTCCATGAGACAGCGACCTGATTAGAAGGGTGGTGGGCGGGGGACTGCACACGCTCGGGAGAGCCAAATGCCGAGGGTGGACCTTACTTGGAGCTAGCCACAAACGAGCCAACTCTAAAAGGCAGTATGGGGACAGGTGGGGGACAGCGACCATGACTTGGTGTTAGGTGACCATAGCAAGTGGCTGCGGGCAGTCGGGCGCAGCCTGAACTCCTCGCTCTGCGCGGTGCCCTCTTCTCACTACTGCCCTTCACTGGTCTTCACAGAAAAAGGTGATTGTGATGATGGTCACATGATCAGATCAGAAAAAATGTCTGATTATTTTCAGGGATACATGTTGAGACATTTATTAGAGTTGACACATCATCACGCCTGGGACTTCCTTTAAGATATTTCACTAAAGAAAAAATGAAGGTGCTGCAGGGAAATTTTAATAGCTACTGAGTCTAGATGATGGGTCAATGGGAGTTCATCCCATACAACCGACCCCCAATGAGCCCCTTGTCACCACCCCCTGCACCCCACGGAGCTGTCAGAACACCTAGAACACTTCAGCGCCTGTATTTACGGACACGTGGATGAAACTTTTTTTTTTAAACAGAGTCCCACTCTGTTGCCCGGGCTAGAGTGCCGTGGCGTCAGCCTAGCTTGCAGCAACCTCCAACTCCTGGGCTCAAGCGATCCTCCTGCCTCAGCCTCCCGAGTAGCTGGGACTACAGGCATGCGCCACCACGCCCGGCTCATTTTTTCTATATATTTTTAGTTGTCCAGATAATTTCTTTCTATTTTTAGTAGAGACAGAGTCTCGCTCTTGCTCAGGCTGGTCTCGAACTCCTGACCTTGAGCAATCCTCCCACCTTGGCCTCCCAGAGTGCTAGGATTACAGGCGTGAGCCACCGCGCCCAGCCTGGATGAAACTGTTTGACCTAAATGAACCCACTGCAGAGGCGCGGGGATGGGGGTGGGTCGGGGCAGAGCCTGGAGGAGGGAGGGAGGGGGCACGCACGGCTGAGGGACCACTTCAATTGATTCAGACAGCATCTGACCTCAATTAAAACCGTCCTTCCTTTAAAGCACACTCCTTTCTCACCCTTGCTCAGCACTTTGAGTATTTTAAGAGGAGCCAAAAGTGTGCAGTACTAATCTGTTTCTGATGAACCCAGACCAAGGCCAGAGGCCCGTCAGGTCACAGGAGGAGGCTGGCTTTTCTAAGCCTCCTCGAATTGCTAAACCACAGGAAGTGGAACTTGGTCACCGGTAAACAAGTTCGGGCCATTCAAGATGTAATTACCACGCATACATTTTATTTTTCTTGGAGGCTGGGTGTGGGGAAGAAGAAAAACTCTTTTTTAAAGGCTATCTGGAAAAACATCTTTTAAAAAACGCTGTCGTTTATTGAGCACTTGCTTCTATGCACAGAACAATGCTTGAAAGCATTGTATCTTTGCGATTTCGTTGTATGCACCAAGAGCCATGTGAGTGTGTCCTATCATGCCCATTTTACAGATGAAGAAACCAAGGCTATCTGACCCCAAAACATGTATTTTCAATGTCTCTCCTATATATATCCCTGAGCCACTCACTCACCATCCACTAGGTAGCCTCCCTAGAGGCTCAGGTGCTATTCCAGAAGGCACCTCCAGCCCAAGGCCTTTGAAAAGGGCAAAGTGCAACTGTTATTATTGGCATTAAATGAAACTTACGGGATGCGTTGACTTGAACTAAGCTCCCGCACTAGGCCCCAACAGAACAAACCCAAATAGCGTCGCCCCTGCTAAAGTTCCACGTCACCAAACCGAAACTGAAGTTGTTTATCTGACCTTCCAAGAAAACCCAAGAGAGAGAGAAATAACAGCCAAATTCTCAAACGGGCCGGCTTCAGCCAGCGTAAGCAAGTCCCTGTGCCTTAACCCTCACCAGGACAGTGACCTGACCGTTGCCCGGAGCCGACCCATTGCTCTCCGTTCCTGCGTCTGCTTTCTTCAGCCTTTCTCTGCTGGGAAGCCCATCAGCTCCTCAAAGTGCCTTTTCTAAGTTTTTAGAAAAGACGCTGCCCAGATTCATGAATCACAGATAAAAGCCACTTAGATCATTCACCTGAACTTGTTGTAATTTTGTCTTTTTTGGCAGCAGCCTCGTAATAGCCCAGGCCTGGGGCACACACGCCCCTCCTGCAAGACCGCCCGAGCTCCGGGCTCTGCCCCCAGAGGCTGCCCCTCACACAGTCCCCTGCAGGAAGGAAAGGAGGAGGGGGCCATCGTGACTCGAGGGTCTGTACCTCCTGCCGGGGACTCTCAGCAGACTGGCCCACAGAAATGTCCACTCCATCATTCTCGTATTTAGCTTTTGACGTTGTAGTTGTGTTGCTTTTAATACACCGTGTTTCTCCGACAACAACACCTACCCGTCAAATAAGCCCTGGCAGGATTTCTAAGCATTTGAGCAGTAGAAGCCCTGCCCCAAAAAGAAGCCTTAGTGACGGGGCGTGGCTACGCAGCTGCATGTCGTGGTGGAGCGGGAAAGAAGAGGAGCAGACCTTCTCATCTGCCCCAGGAGAGCTCTGTGGCTCCACATGAGAGATTGGGGCCGATGGTTCTAAAGGAAATAGAGTCGCAAGACATTTAGGATGGGATTTGGGGTTTGGAGAGTGATGATGATGTTCCAGAAGAAGATGACTTAACTGTATTTGAATAAATGTAGATGGTTGTACCGTACTTAAAATAACACATCCCCTGAAAATAAGCCCTAGGGTGTCTTCTTGAGGAAAAATAAATATAAGACCCTGTCTTATTTTCGAGGAAACAGGGTAATTCACCATCTTCCCCGAAAGCTCCAAATTCTCCTACGGTCTCAGGAAGCAAAAGCAGGACGGTGCAGAGGGGCCTGGGATGGGGCTCGCTGGGGGGCGACGGGGGCAGGGGCTGGGCTTGGGGTCCATGTCCGAGGGGAGGGGTCCACGTCGCCACCAGCAAGACCACAGACAGCCAGGAGGGTCCCGGCTAGACGAGGGTCTGCAGGACCCCCCCACCCTACCCCCGCCCTCCCCAGTCCCCGTCGCCCGCTGGTTTCCCTCCAGGGCGCACTGCTGGCACCTGTCGCCCCCCGGTGGCACCGCGGGGGAGAGCGCGGGACAAGCGCAAGCCGGGCAGGTGGGGCGAAGAGAGCCCCGGGCAGCGGAGGACACGGCGGTCCTGTGGCCCCTGGAGTCCCATGGGAGTCGGGGCGGACAGGACGGGGGAGAGGAAGGCGGAGGAGGAGGAGGCAGGAGAGAGCGCAGAGGGGAAACGAGGAAGGAGAGGGGAGGCGGGGAGGGCTCCCTGAGCGCACCTGGAGCAGTTGGGACCCAGCTCCGAGCTGCGGCCCGCGGGATGCTGCGGGTGTCTTGGGGAGCTGGGCGCTTTCGCGTCGCATGCAACTCCGAGGTCTGAGCAGGGGACCGGCCTGCCCCTGCGCTCCCAGCTGCTTTGCAGAGCCAGCGTCCTGGCCCCACTTTCGGGGAGTTTCTTCCCTTGAGGCAGCAGACTGAGGCCCTGGCTTGCCCCCTGAGGCGGCCGCGCGCATCTGCGTGGTCACGCACCTGCCCGCAGCACCCCCGCCGCCGCGCCCGGCCGAGAGGGGTCCGGGCCCTGGAGGACAGGGCCCCTCCTGACCTGCCCCAGCTGCCAGCTGCAGGATGCGGCCAGGAGAGGAAGCAGGGCTCGGCCCGTTGTTCTGGGGTTTCCAGAGAGCTTCTCGCCAAGGGCACCCACGGGGCACTGTCGGGTCGCTGAGCGTCACCTGCCCAGCCCCTGGGGTGTGGGGGAAGGGGAGGGGAAGCCCCGCCAGGCTGGAGGGGCTGAGGATTGAGAAGCAGCAGGAGGACCAGGGTAGTCCCCTCCAGCAGAGAGAGGTCTGGGGGGAGCCCCCCCACTGCGTGTGTGGGTGGAGGGGGAGGGTGGGAGAGGGCAGGGGTGCCCAGCACCCTGCAGCATTCAGAGGCTCAACTGCTGAGCTGATATCCCACCCTGCTACCCTTCCCCTCACCAGCAAGAACTCTTAGGCAGGGTACGGTGGCTCACACCTGTAATCCTAGCACTCTGGGAGGCCGAGGGGGGGGCAGATCTCCTCAGGTCAGGAGTTCGAAACCAGCCTGAGCAAGAGCGAGACCCCCGTCTCTACTATAAATAGAAAGAAATTAATTGGCCAACTAAAAATATATAGAAAAAATTAGCTGGGCATGGTGGCGCATGCCTGTGGTCCCAGCTACTCGGGAGGCTGAGGCAGGAGGATCACTTGAGCCCAGGAGTTTGAGGTTGCTGTGAGCTAGGCTGACACCACGGCACTCTAGCCCAGCCAACAGAGTGAAACTCTGTCTCAAAAACAATAAAATAAAATAATTAAAAAATAAAATCAGGAAGATCTACCTTCAAATCCGGCATCAGTCACTTGCTAGCCGTGTGGCTTAAACCCAGTTATTCAGCTTCTTTGGGCCTCAGTTTCCTTACCTGTAAATGAAGACAATAGTATTGCTACAGGTTTCAACCTACCAACTCAGATTTGCAAGACACATTAATCATTTTCTTTCTTTTAAATCGATTTGATTTTTTCCCGGGTGCCAACTGGCCCGGGTGACAAACATTCCGCTTCCTTATGCCGGATACTGAAGGCTTAGGGGGCCAGACGGTGGGGTGGGGGCTGATATCCTAGTCGCTCCAGCCCACGGGGGTGTCTTGTAGCCTGGGGGCTCCTCTTCCTACACACTTGGGCTGCAGATGTCTGTCAAGGTGGGAAGTCTGGGGCCCCAGGTCCCCACTCCCACCCCTGCTGGGGTCTCGTCACCCTCGGAGGGCACTGCCAGGACGCTCACGCTCACGGTGCTCAGAGCCTGGCTGCACAGGGCACACACCGTTTTCTTCCCCGCTCCCGGTCAATCCCACTCTCTCCTGGCCCTCAAAACCCCACATCCCGGCCTGTCCCATCGGCACACCTGGCACAGCCGACAGCAGCGGGCTCCGGGCAGGTGCCTGCAGGGGCTTCTGCTTCCCATCTCGGGAAAAGGGTAAGGGCGAATGGGGTGGGGGGAGGGATGCAGATCAATATCTAAACAAATTACTCTGTCTCATGAGTAATAATAATGCCTTACCCTCGGCGCCCCCCTTTATTTTTATTTATTTATTATTATTTTTTATTTCAGCATATTATGGGCATACAAATTTTAAGGTTGCATATAATGCCTTGCCCCCCTCCCCCACAAGTCTGAGCTTCAAGCGTGACCATCCCCCAGACGGTGCACATCTCACTCTTTATGTTTGTGTGTACTCACCCCCTCCCACCCGCCCAATACCCAATAAATATAATTCCTATGTGTCCACTTAGGTGTGCCCTCCTTTTAAATGCTTCCAGAATCTCCCCCCTCCTGGATCCTTTTCTCATTTTATACTTTCTTCCCAGGTGATCTCACGCGGGCCCGGAGCTGTAACTCTGTGGCAGGTCCTAAGCCCTTTTCTCCAACCTTCCTGGGGCTTCGGAGCCCCAGCTGGACTGTTCTCCGGACATCTCCACGAGTGCTCCAAACTGAACACGGCTCAGACCACACTCTCAAGCCAGAAACCTGGGAATCCCCGGCCCCTCCCTCTTCCTCACTGCCCACGCCTGCAGTCCCCCACTCACGGAATCCGGCCGGGTCTACCTCCCCACTAGCTCGCGCCCCCCTGCCCCACCACACCTCTGTCCCCCTTGCCTGGACTAGGGCATCTCACGACGGTCTCCCACCCCAGCCCCTGTATGCCAACCTCAGCTCCCAGAGGGGAGTCGCCCAGCTCATCTCCTGGAGCAGCAGTTTTGGGAAGCATGGCGGTTGTGTGTTAACTTGGCTAAGCCACGGTGCCCAGATATGTGGTCAGACATTATTCTATTTTTTTTTCTTTTTCTTTGTTTTTATTTTTTGAGACAGAGTCTCGCTTTGTTGCCCAGGCTAGAGTGAGTGCCGTAGCATCAGCCTAGCTCACAGCAACCTCAACTCCTGGGCTTAAGCGATCCTCCTGCCTCAGTCCCTCCTGAGTAGCTGGGACTACAGGCATGTGCCACCATGCCCGGCTAATTTTTTCTATATATTTTTAGTTGGCCAATTAATTTCTTTCTATTTATAGTAGAGACAGGGTCGCACTCTTGCTCAGGCTGCTCTCGAACTCCTGACCTTGAGCGATCTTCCCGCCTTGGCCTCCCAGAGTGCTAAGATCACAGGCGGGAGCCACCACGCCCAGCCCGTCTAACTTCTTTTGAAAAAAAATTCTGTTCATGTCCTCCCAGCTCCTTGATGGGCCCCTGCCTGCCACTTTAGCCCTGCCTCTCTTCCTTCTCCTGCCCCCCTTACCTCTTCCTCATCCCGTACCTGTAACTCCCTGCGCTTCCTAGAACCTGCTGTACTACGTTCCCATCACGCTTTTGTATACCTGTCACTGCTGTTTTAAGTTCCTCACGGTATCTCTCAGATTCCTCTGGCATTGCCTCCTCTGGCCAAGCTTGGAGGACCCGACCCCAGCCTGGTTCAGCCTCCCCTCTCCTGGCCCTGATCCCTTGCTCTTACTTCTCTGGTACTGCCGCTGCTTGATCACTCCATTGGAGAACCCTCCAGTGAAGGGGCTTGAGCTTTGATCTATCGTGCTGGGCACCAGTATCGTGGTTCCCCCAAAATAAGACAGGGTCTTATATTTATTCTTCCTCAAGAAGACACCCTAGGGCTTATTTTCAGGGGATGTGTTATTTTTTTTTTAAGTACGGTGCAACCATCTACATTTATTCAAATACAGTTAAGTCGTCTTCTTCTGGAACATCATCATCACTCTCCAAACCCCGAATTCCATCCTGAATTTCTTGCCACTCTGTTTCCTTTAGAACCACTGGCCCCGATCTCTCACGTGGAGCCATAGAGCTCTCCTGGGGCGGATGAGAAGGGCTGCTCGTCGTCTTTCCCGCTCTGCCAGGACACGCACGGGTTGTGCAGATGCGCTGCGCAGCCACGCCCGTCACTAGGGCTTATTTTCGGGGTAGGGGTCCTGTTGCGCACATGCTGAGACATGCTGCTGGGCTTATTTTATGGATAGGTCTTATTTTCCGGGAAACACGGTAGGTGCTCAGTAAGTGTTTGTGGACTGCAAGCCGGGAAGTGAGAGTGAGCGAACCAACGGACGGGCGCGCGGGCTGGCAGGGACGGTAGGAGGCGCTGGCGGGGAGCGCGCGCCGGTGCGTACCCAGGCGGCTCGGCCGCGGGTCCCCAGCCGGGGGAGCGGGCCGGGCCGGGGGAGGGGCGGCAGTCCGGGCTCGGCGGCGCGCGGCTGGGGGAAGGGCCAGGCGGGGAGGCGGAGGGGAGGGGGAGGGGGCGGGGGCCAGCGCGTGGTGCGGGGGCGCCCTCCCGCCGTCTCCTTTCACGCTTCCTCTCCGGGGTCCCCGGGAATGAAAACTGCCCCCGGCCAGGCCAGAGCGCGCGAATGAAAGGCGGCACTCGGACGCAGAGGGGAGCCTCGTCCCGCCCGGGCTGCGGGAACCGGCCGCGCCGGGGGTGCCCGCCGCGCGCGCGCGCCCCAGAGCGGGGGCAGGGGGGACGGCCGCGGCCCTCGAGCGGCTGCCCGCACGGGACACGCACCCCTGCGGGCACCGCGCCCCCTCGGCATGCGGCCCCGCCCCGGGCCCTGCGTCGGAATCTCGAGTCCCTGCTGGCCTCGTCCCCTCTCTCCTCCGGGCCTTGGTATGCCCCAGGGGACAGATGTCTTGGGATCTTTAACATTTGGGATGCTGCAGATGCCGAAGTTAAATGAAATACCTCGGGGGAGGGAGGGCCGCGGGGAGGCTCCGGGCGCGGGGAGGTGGCCCCGGCGAGCCGGTCCTGACGCTGCGCGGCGGGGCCCGGGGGCGCGGGGGCCGGCGGGCGGCGGCGGAGCTCCATGGGACAGGTAAGGGGAGGCTGGGGGGCCCCGGCGCGGGTGGACGGAGGGGCTCGGGCGCCTGAACCCTCGGCCCTCCTCCCAGGCCTCGCAGGGACCGGGGCGACTGTACCAAGGGGGCGGGAGTCCTGCGTTCCTACCGACAACGCGAGTCCCCAACCCCGCCACCTTTCTCCCTCGACCTTCCCCACGCCTGCGGGTCCCCGCGCCAGGTTCCGGGAAGCTGGAAGGCGCCAAACAAAAGGAGCAAAGTCTCGGGCCGGCCTGGACGTGGAGGGCGCGGTGGGGGAGGGGAGCGGGGTGGACAGGACAAAGGGGCTTTTTAGAGAAAGTCTGGAGGTCTGGTTTCAGGGCGCATGCCGGGATGGCGTGGGGTCCCCTGCCCCCGCCGCCCCACCGTCGCCGGGTGGAGGCGAACACCTTCCCCAGTGGGCAGGGAGGAGGGTCGAGAAAGAAAGTTCGGGAACGATCTCCTACTCCTCCTGCCTGGAGGGTCCCGGGCTATTTCCCTTCTTCCCTTTTCCACTGTGGACTCTGGAGGCTAGCCACTGATTCATTAATTCATCGAGTCCAACGTAGGGGTGCCCCAGACTGCTTTGCTGGGCGCTGCTGTGCATGTGGAGATGGCAGGCCAAGGCCATTGCTTTAGAGAACTTCCAACCTGATGTATAGGAAGGAACTTATAAAAAAAAAAAAATGGAGAGTGGATGTGGACTCTATGGAAGAGTTTTCTGATGCAGGACTCCTCTGTGGGAAATGAAAACCCTAAAGTGGTCTGTTTTTTTCTTCCTGGGGAAGGGCTCCTGTCCACAAGGATCAGATTCCAAGTGCTGTAATGTGGGGGCAGGAAACACCATTTCCTCACCGACAGGGGTCTTGATGGTGATCTTCTGGGTTTTGAGTTGGGGCACGGGTCCTCAGATTCCATAGACTGGCAAGAGTGGGGTGCTAGGTTCCAAATTCCCAGGGGCCCCCCCGGAGAGCCCACCTCCCCCTAGGCATTTTGAGTTGAATGCCATGGCTGCTAGACCCCATGGAGACCCCCTGCGGTCTTTCGCAGGAGGGCTGGTCTGTCCGGCCCCCTTCCAAACCTCGGATTCTGCAGGGGGTTGGCAAGTGCTGGGTGTGAATTTGGGGGAGCAGGTGCCTGAGAATCCCACAGGACCAGTGCGGACAGGAAGGTGGGTCATCCGTACTTCTCCCCCCTGAACTCAGAGGTGGTGGGTTACCTGAGGCCTGGGGCTCTTAACTGGGTCCATGGGCACCAAGGCATCCGTGGAAAGAATTCAGAGGGTTTGTAAACTTAGGTGGGGGGGGTGCATCTTTATTTTCTTGCCGACCTTTAACAGGAATTTAGCATTGTCTTTAGTTGTGAAGGCAGCAGTAGCGGTGGCAGTACCTGTGACTCCGCCACGCGTGGGATTCCTAGTCGACTATCACTTCGCAACGGTGCTGTCGTGAAATATTGTTTACATTCATCACGTGTATGGAATTACCCACTGCTAGATCCTGCTTCGTGTTAATAAAGAAGCATCTGCGTTGCTATGTTTCTCTGTTTTTAGCACTGCATTTCAATATGATTGGTTCTCTTGGTGATTCTCTCGATTTTCATTTGTGCATTCAGAGGGATGAGCTTTGAGCTGATTCTAGAAACTTCCACACCCCTCCACCTGGAGCTGGGGGAAGGGCAAGGTGGAGGAAGGGCTGATTCTGCCTGAAGTCAATTGCTCTCTGTTTGACTTTGGAAGCAAGTGCGGCACCTCCGTGGGGAGGGACTGCCGACCGGTGCAGGACTTGGGGGGGAGGGGGAAGGGCTGCAGGCTCTTCGGGAAACCCAGAGACACAGTATCTGGGGGAGGAGGGGGGACTGTCCCTTGTTAGGGCCTCGCAGTCTCGGCCTGGGGAGGAAAGGAGGTGGTCAGCGGGGAGCACGCCGGCATTGTTTGGGAAGGGCGTGTGCAGGAATGTGAAGGTGTGCTGCTGTGGATGTGTAGATAGGAGCACGGGGTGGGGGGCTGGGGGGGGTGGCTAGGGCGGCCTTGAGAGCTCAGCTCCACCGGACACACCAGGTCGTCCCTGCACTGGGGGCAGGGCGTGGGGGAGCAGTTCAGGTCAGAGAGCAGGGAAGGGAGGTGGCGGGATGGAGACTTGAGGGTGCGGCACAGCTCTGTGCGTTTCAGCAACGGGCAGCCTCAGCTCCGCGTCCCCCTGTGAAACTGGCCGGATTCTCAACAGGTCCCCGGGTGCTTGAGGGTTGACGGCGCGGGAGAGCTGGAGGCTTGCTTTTTTGTAGGGAGTAGGTTCCGTGTTAGTTTCTGGTGCCTTGCATTTCAAGGCAAGAGGCTGAGAGCCGGGGGTCACAGGGGCCTCCCTGTGGAGTAGGGGACAGGACTGGGATTGGGGTCAGTGCCCCCAGTGAATGGAGTTGCTGGGGGTGGATGTAGATGGATGCAAACAATAAACAGAGCGGTGATGGCCTCCATACCCCGGGACAGACGAGAACAGCCTGGTCCTCCCTGTCTGGGACGCCAGAGCCTCTACATGCGGAATCCCAGTTGCTTTGCCCGAGGTTTCTAAATCCTGATTTGGGAGTGACAGAACTCAGGCCTTGGTCTCCATTCCAGTGTGTGAGGAGGAGCAATGACCCAACCTTGTCGGTCTGTAAATTTCCTGCTGGTATTTTCCATGGACAGTGAACATTGAACCCTGCTTTGGGGGTCTTAACATACCTCCATTCCTGGAATGGCAAACTGAGGTACGGGGAAGGCAGGGAGAGCAGGGTCAGGACACGGGGGCACACGGGCAGGCCCAGCACAGTGCACTAGGGTCTCCTGAGGCCATGAAGACGTGACCCCTCTGTTCCTTCTTGGGGGACTCCTTCCCGGGGAGCCCCTCTTTCTCTGCTCCCCGCCTGCCCCCCGGAAGTACGGAGGCCCAGGAGCTGCCTGCCGGCAAGTCGCGAGACTTGTTCAGGGAAGGACTTGCTCACCTGCCCCTCCCCTCTGACTCAAGTCATAACAAGTAACCTGGTTCCCCTGGCCCTGCAGCCTGGGAGGGACGGCAGGCAGGCAGGCAGGCGGGACGAGAGGGGCGGCCGCGGGCCAGCAGCCCAGTCCCTCGGAGAGAGCACACGGCGGGCAGCGGCGGCCTCGGGGAGCCTGAGGCAACATGCAAGACCCCTGCGCCCCCTGACTGAGCAGGGGCTGCTCCCCGAATTCCTGGACTAACGCCCAGAGCAGGTGAGGGTGAGGCAGGGTGGAGCGGGTCTTTGGGGCTGAGGGCAGGCTGGCTGGGGAGCAGAGGAAGGCCAGCTGTGGCCATCACCCCTTTCTGCCCCCACCAGCTCCTGTCTGGGGCACAGAGGTGATAGAGGGGTGCTGGTGGGCTTGGATGGGGGCCCGTCCCTGTGGCTCCCCAGGCCTGAGGTTCCACCAGAGAGAGGGCAAGCAGAGGTTAGCTGGAACACACAGGCTCGGCACCTGGCTTTGGGGGCACGTTTGTGATGTGGGGGTCCCCAATGGCCCAGCCCGAGGGAAAGTGTACTGGAGTTTCCCTTCCTTCCTTTATGCCCCTCTGCCTTTTGGGGGGGACATTGTCCAGCCAGGTGGGCTGCTGCTTAGGGCCCACTACTGGGGCTGGCCAAAGGCAGGGGTCCAGGAGGGGTCTCTGTGTTGGGGAGGGAGAGGGGATGATACCTGAACTGCCTTTATCTAAAAGCTATGCCTCCTGGGTGGGGTGGGCCAGGTCCCCACAGCTGTGGGGGCAGACGAGTTGGGGTTCCTTGTCAGCCTAGCATTGCCCAAGAGGTCCAGATTCAGATCGGGGAGCTGGAAGGGCCTTAGATGCTGTCTGATCCTCACTATGCAAACCAGGAAAGAAGGCCCGCCAGGGCCAGCTGACGTCCCCAGGCAGCTCAGACGGTGGCGGCGGGGCCGAGACTAGAACCCAGGACTCTGCACTTCCGGTCCTGTGGTCTCTACCCTGCCTGGGGCAGCAAGTCAGCCCGAGGTGGACCCGGCACCAGACTGGGGGACCCCTGTGAATGTCAGTGCCTCCCCCTGACCCTGGCAGTGGGGTGGGTGGCCCTGGGGAGGGGGAAGCTGGAGGGAGAGGAGGCGCACCACGCACCCCTTTGTCCCTGCGGGTCCCACTCCTCTCCACAACAGTCTAGGAGCCGCTGAGCCGCCCCAGCTTCCCAAGGCAGCTCCGCAGTGGTTAATAATTAATTAGCAAGTGTGACTAATTGATGGCTTCCCCTCCCACATTGCCTCCTGCCTCCTCAGAGCAGAGGCGCTCAGCTCTCTTGTCTACCTGCTTCCCGCTCTGCCCGGGCCCTGCCCTGGCCTCTGGGGACAGTCGGAGGATGCCCCAGGCGGGTGGACAGCCAGGACTGGGAGGGGCAGGTGGGCTGCCGGAGCCGCCGTCCTGTCCTTGTCTCTAGGAGGGATAGGGCGTGGGACAGATGGACAGTGCAGCGCTAACAGCCTCCCTAAGTACCCTGGGGGTTCCCAGAGTACACGGCCAGTCTTCCTCGTTGACATGTTTGCAGAGATCTCACAGAAACTCTATTCTCTAGACTTCCTTGGAGAACTGAAATTCCAAAGGGCAAGGCACGGATTTTCAGGGCTGCGTTGCTGCTCTGACAGGCGGTGCTGTTTACGTCGGTCTACAGCAGTTCTCGGTTGTTCCTGCTCTTTTCGGTCTCGATTGGCATAGAGGTATCACTGGGAACCTGGCTGACAGTAGTCCCCCGTCCTCCTCTGCCTGGCTTGGTCGATCAGCTTTCCCAAGGTCTCCTTCTCTGTCCCGCTCGCTGGCTGCCTGCCCCACCCCCACCCTGTGCCCCTCGCCCTGCGCCCTGAGGAGGCAGGGCAGGCCCCAGACAGAAACTCCGAAGGACTTTTGGACTCTTGCTCAATGGGCTGACTCAGTGAGGAGGTGGCTGGGCTGTCCTTCCAGACTGCCCCTCCCCAGGCCTGCGCCTGCCGGCAGCTGCCAGGCCCTGGCCAGCTGGGAGCCTGGCTGGGGCGTGGGTTTGGTGAGGGAGGGGGAGAGGGGGCGGGCACCGGTGTTGTTTGGGTGCCGGCTGGACCAGCACCGTGGGGTTACACCTGTGCCACCCAGGTGCTCTCGAGCCCCAGGGAGGCAGAGGTGCATGTGCTGTCCTTGCTGGCCTTGGTGGACAGTTTCTGCTCTAGTCTCTGCCCCCCAACTGCTCCCCAACTCCTGGAAACCCTGACATACCCCGGGCCTCCTCCTCCAGCTGTGAGGTCTAGAGGATCCAGTCTGACTCCCTCTTGAAGGGTGTCCCAGGTGTGGCTGGGGGCTTGGGAGCTGTGTCAGGGCTTTGGAACACTCCGGCACACGGTTGCTGCACCTGTGTACAGACGGGTAACCTAGTGCAGGGAGCGGGGCGTCCTGGGCTTTGGGGCCCCCAGACCAGGGCCTTGGCCATGTGCCCTGCACGCTTCCTGAAGTGCCCTCAGCCGCTGGGGCAGTAAGACACGCCTTCCTCCCTTCCTTTCCTCACTGCTTTGTCATCTCGTCCCATTTTTTTTTGTCCCCTTCCTTTTTGACACCCTTGGGCCTAGAGGACTTTGGCCTAGAGGCCTCTCTTGAACGGGGGGCTCCGGAGAGGCCACTGAGAACAGGAACTGCTGACCAGACCCTGAGCACCTTCTCCCGGGCAGCGCACTCAGCGCGGAACCCCCCACCCCAGATGGTTCTAGAAGCGCAGTTGTCACTTCCACACCCTCTGCTCTCAAGCATCTATTCCTAAGCTCTGTTTGTAGCCCAGGGGAGTTCGCGTATAGCTTTTCTGTTCTTCTCTTTTCTCTTAAAAGCTGGGGAAACTCCAGGCCACCTCCACATCCTGGCCCAGCTTGGGCGCGGTGCCCGCCCTCCCTGCCCGGTGCCCCCTCCTCCCAGAAGCCCGCCATGGAGAGTAAGGATGAGGTCAGCGACTCCGACAGCGGCATCATCCTGCAGTCTGGTGAGTGAGCGGGAACCCCCAACACCGGCGGTGGCCTGGCCAGGCGGGGACTGCCCGGGGCTGGGGGAGGAGGGTGCTGAAGGCCTGCAGCCTCAGGGGCACCTGGAGTTTCCTTCCCTGGAGGGGTCTGGCGGAGTTTCGGTGCTATCTACAAGGAGGATCTGTGGTGTTCAACTCTAGCCCAGGGATCACTAAGGAATCAAGTCTCATCTGGCCGGTGTAAAGACCCTGCCCCTCTGGTCAGCCTGAGCTCAAGGGCCTCCTCTGGCCTAGGCTTGACGGAGGGCAAGAAAGCTGAGACGTGTGTGTGTGTGCGTGCTCATGGGGGGCAGTGTGTGTGTGTGTGTGTGCATGGGGCAGGGGCAGTGTGTGTGTGTGTGTGCATGGGGCAGGGGCAGTGTGTGTGTGTGTGTGTGTGCATGGGGCAGTGTGTGTGTGTGTGTGTGTGTGCATGGGGCAGTGTGTGTGTGTGTGTGCATGGGGCAGGGGCAGTGTGTGTGTGTGTGCATGGGGCAGGGGCAGTGTGTGTGTGTGTGCATGGG
>VSMD01083667.1:0-58722 GCA_008750895.1 Mirza zaza | reverse complement strand
GGGAGGCCGAGGTGGGCGGATCGTTTGAGCTCAGGAGTTCGAGACCAGCCTGAGCAAGAGCGAGACCCCATCTCTACTATAAATAGAAAGAAATTAATTGGCCAACTAATATATATAGAAAAAATTAGCCGGGCATGGTGGCACATGCCTGTAGTCCCAGCTACTTGGGAGGCTGAGGCAGCAGGATTGCTTGAGCCCAGGAGTTTGAGGTTGCTGTGAGCTAGGCTGACGCCACGGCACTCACTCTAGCCTGGGCAATAAAGTGAAACTCTGTCTCAAAAAAAAAAAAAAAAAGAGATTAAAAAAATATGATCCTCTCCCTGGAAGTATTGTTAAAAAAACATGAAAAAAATACTTATGATAAATGTTAACTGAAAATAATAGGATAAAAATATCATCCAAAGTGGCTGCAATTATGTTAAAGGATCTATGTATCAGAAAAGATAGATGGAGGCCGGGCGCGGTGGGTGGCTCACGCCTGTAATCCTAGCACTCTGGGAGGCCGAGGTGGGAGGATCGTTTAGAGCTCAGGAGTTCGAGACCAGCCTGAGCAAGAGTGAGACCCCATCTCTACTATAAATAGAAAGAAATTAATTGGCCAACTAATATACATAGAAAAAATTAGCCGGGCATGGTGGCGCATGCCTGTAGTCCCAGCTACTCGGGAGGTTAAGGCAGGAGGATCGCTTGAGCCCAGGAGTTTGAGGTTGCTGTGAGCTAGGCTGATGCCATGGCATTCACTCTAGCCTGGGCAACAAAGCGAGACTCTGTCTCAAAAAAAAAAAAAAAAAAAAAAAGATAGATGGGAAGAAAGCACAATGGCAATAAGAAGAAGATTAGGTTTTAGGTGGATCTTTTTCCTCTTTGTCATTTTTAGATTTCCTTTAATGTGCTCATGCTACCTTTATAATAACAAATATTAACTATCAAAGAGAAAGAATCCTGGTGGGGTGTAACAAAGACCCGATTAGGACATTTGTGGTGGGCTTGGGGAAGGAAGGAGGGGAATGGATACAACTGCGTTGTTCATTGAATTGTGGGTAGTGAGTGGGTGGGAAGGATGGACAGCAATGCTGACATCTGGAGGAACTAGGAGGACACTGGTGTCATGAACTCAAATGGGGACCCTGGCGGAATCACAGCACAGTGGTTCAGAGGACAGGATCCTGTAATTCCTAGTTTTGAATCCTAGCCCAACCACTTATAGGTGAATAACCCTGAGCAAGTTATTTAACTTCTTTGAGCTTGTTTCCTCATCTCTAAAGTGGGGATGATCATACTATCAATTATCTTATAGGGTTGTAAGGAGGATAAATTGATAGAGAGTTTAGAAAAAGTACCTGACACAGAATAAACTTTCAATAAAAATTAGCTATAGTGATATGCCCCATCGCCCTGGGAGATCCAGGGTTAGGACTTCTCTGTCCCCAACCATTTGTCAGACAAAAAGTAGTTACTTCACCTCCCCTCCTTCAGCCAGTTGACTCCCAGGAAGTGGCCCCAGGGAATGCTCTGAAGCTCACAGGAAAGGAATGGATGGGACTCTGAAATGGGACAAGTGGGAGGATTGGCGTAGGGGAAGAGTTACGAACGGAGTAGAGTTAGGAATTAGGAAATCACAAATTAAGTAGGCCAGGCTAGCAGTAAAGCAGAGAGGCCCTGGAGCACCCCACTGGAGCCTTCTTATCCCATGTCAGGCTATCAGGATCTTTCTGGCTGGTTTAAGGGGGGGGCATGGGAGGAGACTGTCCTCCCTTGCCCAAGAGGTGCTGGCTAATTGAGTCTATTCTGCCTCTCTCCCACCTAGACCTAGACTTGCTGAGAGCATACAAAACAAGGAAGACAACCAGTAGGACATCTATAAGAAGATAATAGGAGTTCTGTTTGCAGGTCTGGTCTCCAGAGGCTACCAGTGCCACCTCTCCTCCCTGCCCTGCACACAGACAGTAGGATATGTGAGCAGCTACCGGGATCTCCAGCTGTAGTGTAAGACCACATTTCCTCCTGCCCCTGCCTCCTACCAGGTCTCAAAATATAAGGCTGGCCATATGATATGCCTGGTGTTTGCCTTCATCTTTGCTCTGGTGCTCTTCCTGTCCAGCCTCAGCCTGTCTAGCTGCCACCTGTGTGGGTTCTGCAGGGACTACTTGTTCCATCAGTCCAATTCCCAGCACCACCTCCTGCCTGCTCCCTGCTGGCCAAGACCATGCTCCTCCAGAATGTCAACCTTCCTCTAGCCAGTACCCACCCCTCACTTCTGAAAGTTGATCCCTTAGGCCAGGAAGTACCTCTGGTCTCTTCAGGGAGATCCCATCCTACCTGTGACCTCTGTATACCTTATGCAACTTGTTTCCCGCTTAGTCTATTTTTGCCCCATTCCTCCAAGAACCATCCCATTCATTACCTGGAAGTCCCCAAACCCAACCCTGCCCACACTCTGTCTCCTCTCCTGTACATCTGACCCCTCTTCCATTTTCCTCTCTCATCCTTGACCCTCTACCTCCACCCATCCTCTCCTATTCTCTCCTGACTCTCTATCCCTCTCCCCCTTCTGACCCAGTCTTGAGTTCCTTACCCTCTCCCTCCTTCTGCCTTGTCTCCCCAGGGGCTGGAACATCTGCTGCTTCATAAGCAATGAGCAGCTAGCTGTATGAGGCCATTTTCTACAGTGGCTTTTTCTTCAGGAATAATAAGTATAACTTGACCCTTCCTTAAGTCCATTCTCAAGGCACAGAGGAGACTTAACTCTCTCTCCACCCCTAAGAAATTTCCTCTGTGCCCCTAACTCTGATCCCATCCCTATTCCAGAATCCCAGCCTCCCAGAGTGCCTGGGTTCATGCCCATGGGAGTGTGAGATTCCAGGCTTCACAGTCCCAGACACCAAACCCCACCCCATCCAGTCTCATTTCTCTGTCCCTTCCTCCTAGGGATCATTTCTGGGCTGGAAACCTCCTTTCCTCAAACTTTCCCTTATCCCTGGTATATAAACACTATCTATGAATGGAATCCCATTAGAAAAATCCAATCCAACCTGTTGGGTGAGGTAGAAATAACCTGCAGTGGGATTGGGAAGGATGGGGCTCTCAGACTGTTCATCTTTACCCCGTCTCCTCCAGACTTTAGCACTGGCTGGGCATCCAAAGACCATGCTGGGATCTTTGTTCACACTGATTGGGGAAGTGGTGGCTCATGCCTGTAATTCTAGCATTCTGGGAGGTCGAGGTAGGAAGACTGCTTCAGGCCAGGAGTTGAGACCGGCCTGAGCAAGAGTGAGTCTCTGTCTCTACAAAAAATAGAAAAGTTAGCCAGGCATAGTGGTATGCACCTATAATACCAGCTACTCAGGAGTCTGAGGCAGGAGAATCACTTGAGCCCAGGAGTTTGAGGTTTGCAGTGAGCTATGAGGACACCACTGCACTGTGGCCTGGGAGACAGAGCAAGATCTTGTCTCAAAAAAAGAAAAAGAAAAAAGAAAAGAAAGAAAGAAAAAAACCAAAAGGAGAACACCAAGAAGAAGGGTCTGGACAAGCCTGCCTCCACCAGGATGGTTTGGGGAGTGGCTGGGATGGTGGTGGTGTTACGGGGCATCTCTAAGCAGACTCAGTAAAAAGCAGTTTGAGGCCCACACTGATACAGTAAGGACTCGTTAGCTGGAAAAAGCAGTGTATGGGAGGGACATCTATTAGGTTTGAAATTCACTTCAAACATAATGAAGTTATATTACTGGCATATTTAACTTAGGGCCAGTACAACCCTGTGTGCACTCAGCAAAGGGCAATTCCATTTTCAACAGTTGACAGGCTGAGAAAAGAGAAACATCTCAGTGATAGAGTGTGAGTTTAGTGATTCAAGCATTTTTTTTTTTTTTAGACATTCTCACTCTTGTCTCTTGGGCTAAACTACAGTGGTGTCATCACAGCTCACTGTAGCCTCAAACTCCTGGGCTCAAGCAATCCTCCTGCTTCAGCCTCCCAAGTAGCTGGGATTACAGGTGCAGGCCACTTCACCTGGATAATTTTTCTATTTTTAGTAGAGACAGGGTCTTGCTCTTGCTCAGGCTGGTCTCAAACTCCAGAGCTCAAGTGATCCTCCTACATCGGCCTCCCAGAGTACTAGGATTACAGGCGTGAGCCACTCCACTGGCCGATTCATTTTTTACACAATGGGGACCCTAAAAGTGTAGCTGGAATCTGAATGGCTGCCAAGGCCTGAGGACCTGAAATGTCTGAAATACCTGGACAGTTTGCTCCTCTGAGAGCCTCCAGGAGGCCCCAAGAGGCTCAGAGAGGCTCAAGATGAGATGGGCCTTTCTCATTCCTGGTAGGCTATGGCCTCATTTCCCCTTCCTCTGCCCCTCACAGCTCCTTCCCTTTTCCTCTATTCCCTAGATAATGGAAACTTCTGGCAGAACAGACATAGCCCAGCTGGCCCTCTGGCTCTATGCATTGGTCATAATACAGGTGAGAGGCCCCAAGGGACCCTCTTTCAGTCCCTTCCTTCATCCTCCCAGCATTCACACCTGACAGCCTCCTCTACTTTCCAGAGTGAGTGAGTTTCCCTGCCTCTCCCTCCCAGGCCCCACTCCGCATTCCCATCTGATCCCTCTCCTTTCATTCTCTGCCCTTGGTCCACCCTGTCTTCTTACTCATCTCTCTGATTCTGTTTCTCCTCACCTTTGTTCTTGCTCCTGTCCTGTCTTGCTCCTGTGCAGAGACGTTCAGAGCCAGACCCAGGCCTTCCCTTTGAGAATTAGGGGAGAAACCACTCTAAGACTTCTATCCCCAACTGGTGAGTGACCTGGTCACTCATCTCTCACTGCACAGCCTGATTCACCATCTCTCCCCACTTGATTTTTTTTTTTTTTAAGACAGAGTCTTGCTTTGTTGCCCAGGCTAGAGTGAGTGCCATGGCATCAGCCTAGCTCACAGTAACCTCAAACTCTTGGGTTCAAGCAATCCTGCTGCCTCAGCCTCCCAAGTAGCTGGGACTACAGGCATGCGCCACCATGCCCGGCTAATTTTTTCTATATATATTAGTTGGTCAATTAATTTCTTTCTATTTATAGTAGAGATGGGGTCTCGCTCTTGATCAGGCTGATTTGAAACTCCTGACCTCAAGTAATCCGCCCACCTCAGCTTCCCAGAGTGCTAGGATTACAGGCGTGAGCCACCGCGCCCAGCCCCCACTTGATTTTTTATCAGCAGAAATGGGACCCATGCAGTAATAGTGTAAGCACAGTTACAATTCACACGACCCATAAGCCTTGAAATTAGGATTCTTGAAAAGTTTTTTACCTCTATTTTACAATTTATGCATAAAGCGAGATTTTGTTGATTTTGAATAAGAGCAAACATCTTATTCTTGTATTAAAAATTTATATTATCCTTGCCTGGACTTGAGGGAAGATAAAAAAGTGAAAATAAATAAATAAGTAAATAAATAAAATTCATATTAAATGTGACTTCACTGTGTTCTCCCAGGAAACTCTGCTGTGCCCTCAACCTCCTCCCCAGTTGGACCAAATTATCCAAGTCAGGCTGGTAGCTGGACCAGACTTCAATCCTGGAGAGGAAGAATCTTGGCAGCCCAGGCCCCTTTCTTCTGGGTGATACTGTCCTAGTACAAGTCCAGGATCCCTTCTTTTCTTCACTATTCTGCTCTCTGAAGTCTCTCCTGACCTCCTCTCCTCCTCCTCTCTCATCCTCAGAAGAGCTCCATTTACTACCTCTGGAGGCTTCTTCGGTCTGTAGTTGGGAAATGGGCAAAGGTATGCATGTTTGAGGATAAGGGGTGGAGCTGGCAGTGACAAGAGTAACCACCAGAGGGAGCCTGTGCCTAAGACGAGGCTGAGTGGGGGCCTAGAGGAGCCACTTTGAGGATTATTTTCTTTTCAGGGCAGTAAGGCTGCCAAGCCTTCCATCCTGGGGTAGCTTCTTATGGACCTGAGAGTCTAGAGCTGCCTTCTCCCCCCTTTCTGACTCTCCCTCTCTTTTCCTGACCACCCAGGTCAGTGTGAACCAAACCCTGGTGCATCTGCACAATGTGGAATACTTTCTGAGGACAGGTTCCCTGACAGCCATATTCAACACAAAGTTCAGTCTTCCAGTCCTTTGACCTCAACCCACAACTCCCACCAGCACCTGCTGCCCATCCCTCCCCTGGAACCTCATTGACTCAGGTGTTCCCATTCCTGCTCCTCTCTTGATTTGGGGATCGGGTGCCCCTGGGTAGTACCAGCTGTCAATTCCTTCCACCCCTACCCCAACTCCCAAAATAGCCCAAGTTTAGTGGCTTTCCCACCTCCATGCCCCTACTGCCCCAGGTGGCCTGGTTCTTCCTTCAGCTCCACCTGACTCACTCCATCAATTTCAGGTCTGGATCAACCAGTCAGTCTGGCCTATGGGAAGAAGGGAAGAGGGCCAGAATCTCTAAAGTTCAGAGACTAATGCCTTCTTCTCATCCCAGTCAGTTTCTTCATCCACTAATAATTGTTAAACGTATTATGGGCCTCACATTGTGATACATACTAAAGATATAAAAATACAAATAACCATGGTCTCTGCCCTCAAGGAACTTGTATGCCAATCAGGGAAATGAACAAATAACTAGGCAATCACCACACACACAAAGAGTGGGCCTGGTGTGCGGTGGCTCATGCTTGAAATCCCAGCACTTTGAGAGGCTGAGGCAGGAGGATTGCTTGAGGCCAGGAGTTCAAGACCAGCCTGGGCAACATAGGAAGACCCAATTGCTATGAAAAAATTTAAAAATTGAGCGTAGTGGCACATGCCTTTAGTCTTAGCTACTGGGGAGGCTGAGGCGGAAGGATCACTTGAGCCCAAGAGTTCAAGACTGCAGTAAGCTATGATCAGGTCACTGCACTCCAGCCTGGGAGACAGAGCGAGATTCTCTCTCAAAAAAAAAAAAAAGTGATTGGAGAGAAGACTGGAGAGAGAGGCAGGGCCAGACACAAAGGAAGGGATGTCTTTGTTAGGAGTTTGGCCTTTACCCTGAATATTGGACTAGGTGCTAAACTTGATCAGATTTGTTTGTTACAATGCTCTGGTTAATCAAGGTTAGATTTGAGGACATAGGGATATTAACTAGAAAGCCACTGTAATAGTCTCAATGACAGGCAGCCTGACTAGGCTGAAGGCATGGTTGGGGTATGGGAGGAGAACAGGAGTGGTCCTTGGACACTGGCCTATACCAGGTCCAATTTCTTATAGGCCACATGTAGAAGAAAGGGTGAGGCTCTGACCTCTGACCTGTGGTCTGGCCATTGGGCAGTGTGGAGACTGTGGACTGTGTTTGGATAGTGGATCCCTTGGTGAGGGAAAGGAGGTGTAGAACTGGGGCTGGCAAAGTTGGGAATATAGGTGGGCAGTAGGGAGGTGAAAGGAGGGATTGGGCCCCCAAGGCCACAGAGGCAGGTAGAGGAGCCTTATGCTTTGCTTCCTCTCCTTTGCCCAGAGTGCTTGCTGATACTGTGCACAGTGTTCCTCTGGCCTAGCTTTGTCTTCGCCTTCCCATTTTCCAGTGGCTACTGTCGTCTGAACCGGAGAAAGCTTTGAAGGTGAAGCATATCTATGGAAGTTCTCCTGCCCATTGGCTTAAGATCCTCCCTGTCACCGACCCAAGAACTTCAAGCTTTCCCACCTCCTCCTGCCCAGGAACCTTGGATCTGAGACTTTGTCCACTACTTAAAATCTTTAGCCCCAGAACTCCCCCCCTCCTTTTTTTTTTTGAGGCAGAGTCTCACTTTGTTTCCCAGGCTAGAGTGAGTGCCATGGTGTCAGCCTAGCTCACAGCAACCTCAAACTCCTGGGCTCAAGCAATCCTCCTGCCTCAGCATCCCGAGTAGCTGGGACTACAGGCATGCGCCATCATGCCCAGCTAATTTTTTCTCTATATATTAGTTGGCCAATTAATTTCTTTCTATTTATAGTAGAGATGGGGTCTTGCTCTTGCTCAGGCTGGTTTCGAACTTCTGACCTTGAGCAATCTGGCCGCCTCTGCCTCCCAGAGAGCTAGGCTTACAGGCGTGAGCCACCGCGCCTGGCTGGAACTTCCCCTTTTTCTCAGGTACCCAAGGTCAAGGACTTCAACTTCTGGATCTCCCTTTTCCTTAGGTCCCAACATCTTGTTTAAGGACCCTTCCTACAATGAAAAACCTCAGACTTGGGATCTCCACCCACCTATTCAGAGACTTCTGACTCAGGAAGACTACATTGGGGCATCTCTCTGATGGCCTTCTCACATACTCCATCAAAACCCAGTCATGTGAAGATATTGCATCCCTGAGCTATTTTCCAAAGTCATGAGATGTGGTTTGGGATCACTTGCACCCTCTACATTCGAGACAGGGGATGAGTATGGGCCATTGTAATCAAGTACCCAGCCTCTAAAGAGAGGTAAAAGTTACCATCTAAGCCCATCTAATCTGTTCTGTAGAAGCTCTTATTTCTTGGCTTGGGGAGTCAGTAGGAATGTGGGCCTCCTTCACCCACAGGAGGCCCTGCTAGTAGGTGGTCCCGAGGGATTTTCTTGAGCCACACAACTCTAAGGAAAAACCTGGCCTCCTTCTTTTGCTCATGCTCCAGAGGCCCATAAAGTAGGAGGAACTTCTTTGGTCCTCTGGGCAGAGAAGGAGGACCAAGCTAAACCTCAGGCTGAGAAAAAGCAACAATAATTCAGCAGGACCATGAACAGGAAGAAGCTTCCATCTTTTGTCTATCCTCAGCTTCCCACTGAGGAGCCATAATTGGCCCAGCCTCAAGACCAAGACAATAAGGAGCTCCTCCCAGACCAGGAAGGGGCTGAGGTAGAGGCTGAGGGAGGAACTATCCCTAGCCCTGGGCCTCCAGAAAGAGCAGTAGCTTAAGGGCCAGTAGCTTAACTCCCGGTGTTGGTAGACAGCCTGGTTTGAGGGCCAGGACAAGGGCTCTCTAAGTGCTAGGTGAGGCCAAGGTGCTATCCCAAGACTTCAGTGAGGCTGAGGAACCATCCCAGGACTTGGCCAAGCAGATGAGCCACATCAGGATCTCCATGAGGCTGAAGAGTTAACATCAGCCATGGATAAGAATGAGAGCTACTCCCCTCCCCTGGGAGACTGAGGAACTGTCCCTAGTCCCATATGAACCTAAGCGTCCACCTTAAGCACACAGTGAGGCTGTGTAAAATGCAAGCTGCAAGTCCCAGCTGAGGACAAAGCTGGGCAGCAGTCCTAACCTTGGCCCCAGCCTTGGACAGGGGTTGCTGGAGCTTAGGGTGATGGAAAGTAGCAGCATCCAGAACCCTACCCTAATCGAGATCCAGGCCAAGGGGTCATTTGGGTAGAAGTGGGCATAGGGCCCAGGTCTCTTTGGACATGATCTTGTTTAATAAATCCAGACACACATCAATCTGTGCTATAGATGCTCTTATTTCTTGGCTTGGGGAATCAGCAGCAATGTGGGGTCCTCCAAGTAACTCTGCTCCAGTGAATCTTGTTATTAATACTAAGCCAGAGAATTTTGCAGGGAGCTCTCCTGTGTGTGGCAAATCTTCCCCTAAATCAGGGGCTACTCCAGGAACCCTGGGTGAGACAGACATGGACACAGAGCTCACTGCAGTTCCATTTGGGAGCAAGAAAGCCTCAGGGAAAGGGTGTAGCTTTGCAGTCCCCCTCCTCACAACAGGCTAGAGAAGCTAGCATTGAGCCAGGGATGAGGCGTGCATCCAAGCTAAAGCAGGTAGGAGCTCCTGGGTGGTTCAGTGAGGTAGCTCTAATCTTAGAGTTTCTACTTTCTAGCTGACCAACCTTGGTCAAGTCACTTAATTTTTCTAAATCTCTATTTCCTCACCTGTAAAATGGGGATACTATTATTAAATAGTACTTTCCCAATAGGATTATGAGAAGCATTAAATGAGGGATTATAAAAAGACCAGCAGAGTGCTTGGCGCATATTAAATGGTCATAAATGTTGATTACTTTTATGATTGGAAGTGTGTGCTTTAGCCAAAAGATCCAGATTCAGGGCGGCATGGTGGCTCACACCTGTAATCTTAATGCTCTGGGAAGCTGAGGCAGGTGGATCATTTGAGCCTAGGAGTTTGAGACCAGCCTGGGCAACAGTGAGAACTGTTTTTTTTTTTGTTTTGAGACAGAGTCTCACTTTATGGCCCAGGCTAGAGTGAGTGCCGTGGCGTCAGCCTAGCTCACAGCAACCTCAAACTCCTGGGCTCAAGCAATCCTGCTGCCTCAGCCTCCCAAGTAGCTGGGACTACAGGCATGCGCCACCATGCCCGGCTAATTTTTTCTATATATATTAGTTGGCCAATTAATTTCTTTCTATTTATAGTAGAGATAGGGTCTCGCTCTTGCTCAGGCTGGTCTCGAACTCCTGAGCTCAAATGATCCGCCCACCTCGGCCTCCCAGAGAGCTAGGATTACAGGCTTGAGACACCGCGCCCGGCCGAGAACTGTTTTTACAAAAAATAAAATAATTATCAGGGCGTGGCAGTGCACACCTGTAGTCTCAACTGCTTAGGAGGCTGAGGCAGGAGGATTGCTTAAACCCATGAGTTGGAGGCTATAGTGTGCTATGATGACGCCACTGCACTCTAGCCTGGGCAACAGAGTGAGACCCTGTTTCAAAAGAAAGATTCAGGGCGACTTCTCGGGGCCCCCTCTCTTGGGGCCCCGGAACCCCGTCCATAAAAAAAAAAGATTCAGATCCAACCACTCCCTCTATAACCCACAACCTCTGAGACACTCAGCTGTTTAAAAACACACATCTGTGTATATATTAAATTGTGTATATATTTAACACACACATATATATATTAAAAATTGCTTCAGAAGACAGAAGAGATTGCATATACGGTTTCTACCATGGCCCCCTCCAACTCTTAGGCATTCTTCCTTGACCAGTGTGTCCCAGAAATTATTTCCTGTGTCAGTCACACAGAGGTCTTGTCCAGAGGGTGCCCAAGCCTCTAGGCCTCAGTGATCTGATGTCTGGAGGGTATTCATAAGTCCCGAGGTGGAGCAGGCGGTGGAGTGCCTGAGTCCCATAGGATGTCCTCATATAGATTTAGAACTGGGCCCGAGGGCCGTCCTTGAGCCCCCGTCTGCTCCAGCAGGGTTCTGAGTAAGCCCACAGTGAGAGGGGCCTCTGCCCCAGGTTCAGGGAATGGGGTGGGGGGCCCCACCTCATCTGGAAGGTATGTCCGCAGTAGAAGCAAGATCTCAGCTGGAGCCAGTTCTGGTGGGCACAGGAGGCCAAGGAGGGAGAGGTGAGCATCAAGCCGGCGATGTTGGGCAAACTCAGCCAGCAGCAGTTTGAAGATCTCACTCCTAAGCAGAGGGCTGGAGGGGCCGAGGGCCAGGCCAGCATCCAGAGCCCGCTCCCACTGTTCCTTTTGCACCAACTGCCCTACAGCTTGAAGCACAGCTTTAGGTCTCCCACTGCCCAAGAGTAGCTCTAGCTCGAGTGCCTCAGGTCTGGCCCCCTCCTCACCTAGCACTGCAAGGGCACGGCGATACAGTGGCAACCCCGGGCTTCCTGCTCCCCAGCCAGGCCCACCCTGCTGCTGTGCCAGCTCCACAAAGGGTGGCAGCCATCGAGGCTCCAATCGGCAGAGGCATTGACACAGGAGTTCAAAGGGGGGCAGTATCCCATTGGGAGGTTCATTTCCAGCTGTTGTACCCCATAGCACCTTCTTCCACACATCTGGTGGAGCTTGAGACCTCAGCTTGCCATTCCCATCTGGCTGGAGCTGCAGGGTCCTAAGGGTGGCAGCCCACGCTGCTGTAGGAAGGGCTTGGAAAACAGTGTTGAGTTGGGCCAGATGGTCTCCCACCAACTCGGTCCTCAGCAGGCGAGCCACTTCCTGCTCTGCCAGCTCAGTCCAGCCAGCCTCCTCATCATCCCCAGCCACCAGCTGAGCCTTGAGCTGCTCTAAGCCTCGATAATCCCGAAGCTCAGCCCTCAACGTGGTCAACAGTGTAGATGGGGGCAGGTGGCCCTGGAGGATGGAGGCTAGAGCTTGAGGTGCCCGGAATGTGCTATTGTGTTTCAGTTCCTCTGGGGTGAGCTTGACACCCCGCAGGCTCCGCCGCTGGTAGTACCCGCAGGCCTCCTCAAAAACCAGGTCCTTGGCTGAAGGCAGCTCTACACCCTGTGGGGCTTCCCAGCCCACACAAAACAGACCCAAGGCTGAAAGCAAACGAAGACCCCCTCGGGTCTCCAGCTCTTCCTCATCCTCCATGCCAGGGGCTGGGGGTTCCAGCATGTGTACTCTGTCTGTACTTAGGACCTTCCTCTCCAGCAGCTGCCCACTGCCCATGTCCAACAGTTCCAAGGTAGAGCCCAGCACACAAGCCAGAGTGCCATGAAATGTTCCCAGGGCTGCAGATCCCTGAAGGCCTACAGGTGCCTCCTGCAGGGTGCCCACAGTCCGGGTACCACCGTGGGACTGCACTAGGAGCACAGTGCCCTTGAAGTCAAGCAACAGCAGGCCCTGGGGAGTTGGGGCCCAGGTATGTACAGCCAATGGCTCCCTGGGGGTCAACAACCCAGGAAGGCTTCGTAGCAGGGTCTGGAAGTCCCATGTGTCCCCTCGTCCTGGATTCAGACTTTTACTGTGTGAGAGGCCAAGACATGGGGCAGCCACCATCACTTTGCCCTTGCCTAGACTCCAGATGAGCAGAATGTGGGACACACCAGGCCAGGTGGTGGCAGTGGGTACCAGGAACAGGTCCTTGCGGGAGGCCAGCAGCCCAAAACAGGGGCAGTGGTGTAGCAGGACGTGTGTGCGGCCCAAATTTGTGCTGGCCTCCCCGCTGGGCTCCAGGGTGCGGAGGCACACCCAGTGGCTGAAAGCGGCTGCAGGCGGCCCAAGCAGACCCTCAGTACCGACCTGACGCTCCTCGCACCACACCAGACGGCCTCGGGGCGCAGCTACGGCCACCACGCGGGCTCCACCGCCGGAACACAGCTCGGTGCTCTGCAGAAGCCGCCAGCTAGGCCCCACCCCTGCGCCCCACACCTCGGCTAGGCCACTCTCCCACACCAGGATCAGTGCAGGTCGCGTCGGCCACGGTAGGAAGAAGGCGTCTAGGGGTGAGGGCTGGCCAGTCGGCCAGGAACGCTCCAGTTCCGCGCCGGGTCCACGCACCGCGACCAGCAGCTGCGGGGCCGGCGCCCCGGGGGGTCGCAGCAGCAGCAGGTGGCGGCCGTCCGCGCTGCAGCGGACTCGGACTGCTGGGTCCCCGGCCAGCAACTCCCGGAGCCGGGCTGCGCCGCTGAAGTTGCTCAGGTCTGAGAGCAGGCGCAGAGTCCCCACACGCTTCATGGTGCCACCCGCTTGGGAGCACGCCCAGGCCGGAGGCCCGGCCCTGTCTGTGGTTCTGGGGGTAGTCGAAAGCGGGCTGTGACTTCCGTCCCCCGTCGATGAGGTGGGCCAAGGCCGGGCGGGACTGTCGACTCCGCCCTGCCCCGCCAGGCTAGCTCCGGGATTGCCCCCGCCTGCGCCTGACGGCGCGACACGCCCGCCAGGGGAGGAGCCACGGGAGCATCGCCGGGGGAGGGGCTCCAGCGGCACCCAAGGGTCTCAGCGCCTCGGACCACCCCTGCCTTAGGGATGTCCTCTGAGCCTGGATGTAGGTCCGCTGCCCCAGGCCCCAAGAAGCCGCGGAGTGGCCCCAAATTGCGAGCGTCCCTCTCCCAAGGTTTCACCCCAATTTATGCATTCATTTATTCATGAGATTTTTATTGCGCACATACTTTGTGCAAGGCTCTGAGTAGACAACCCTGAAAAAAATAGAAAACTTCAGCCTCATGGAGATGATGATCTAATGGATATAATAGTTAACACTTCCACAGTACTTCCTATGTGACAGCTTTTTCTGCACCTAGCCTTCCCCTTTTACAGATAAGGAAGGAAAATGAAGCACAGAGAGATTAAGCAATTTGGCCGAGTGGTAGAGGTGGGATTTCAACCACAGACAATCTGGCTGCAGACTCAGTCCACCAAACCACTTGGTCATAGCAACAATTCACCCAAACCAACAGTCTGCTAGGGGGGAAAAAAAAGAAAGAAAACTTAAAGGTACTGAGTTTGTGTGTCATCTCTCCGGTGGTGATGCCTACAAATTTACATACAGGGTCCTTCTACCGTTTGATTGCCCTTTCAAGAGAGTGGTAGTTCCTCCTCTCTCCAAGCCCAGTCCCTCTTTATAAGCCCTGCCTCTCCTCCCTCACCCCCACCTTCCTTGAGAACCCGCATCCATTTCTGTTTCATCAGCTTCATTCTGTGTTCTCGTTTTCAGCATAGAAATACCCTCCAGTCTGTCCTGACTTGGAATTCATTCTTTCATCCTCATCTCCCCACCTCCACCCCATCATTCCTTTTCCCTTTCCTTTCTCAGTCAAGTTTCTTTTTTTTTGAGACAGAGTCTTACTCTGTTGCCCCGGCTAGAGTGAGTGCTGTGGCGTCAGCCTAGCTCACAGCAACCTCAAACTTCTGGGCTAAAGCGATCCTTTTGCCTCAGCCTCCCGAGTAGCTGGGACTACAGGCATGTGCCACCATGCCCAGCTAATTTTTTTTTCTATTTTTGGTAGAGACAGGATCTCGCTCTTGCTCAGTTTGGTCTCGAACTCCTGAGCTCAAATGATCTGCCTGCCTCGGCCTCCCAGAGTGCTAGGATTACAGGTGTGAGCCACCCCGCCTGGCCTCAGTCAAGTTTCTTGCAAAGATCCTCCACTTTCTTTCCTTCCACCCTCAAACCACTACTTCCCTGAAATAGCTTTTGCTGAGATCTTTAAAGACATTTTTATTTCCATTTTTCTCTGAGACATTTGACAACTTTCTCATTGTTGCCTGGACTAGAGTGCAGTGGCATCATCATAGTTCGCTGCAACCTCCAACTTCTGGGCTCCAGTGATCCTCCTGCCTCAGTCTCCTAAGTACCTGGGACTACAGGCATGGGGCACCATGCCCAGCTAATTTTTGTATTTTTTGTAGAGATGGGGGGGGGGGTTGTGTCTCGCTCTTGCTTAGGATGGTCTCAAACTTATGGCCTCAAGCCACCATGCCCAGCCAGTTTTCCCCTTTTTAAAGATAGCACTATCTTCAGAGTTTTGTTTGTCTTTGGTTCAGCTTCCTCCACCATCCTTTAAATGTTGGTGCTCTTCCTCCCATACCCCAATTCCATCTTGGGTAATTTTCTTTTTCTTTTTTATTTTTTTAACCCTTTTCCTAAGCCATCTTCCCATTCATCACAGTTTAAGCCATTACTTCTAAGCCAACGGCTCAAAAATATTTATCTACAGCTAAAATATTTATGTTGAGTTCCAACAAAGGGTATCCAAATATTTACTAAATATTTCTGCCTGGATGTCTCACAGACGTTTCAATCTCAACATGTCTTAAACATCATCTTCCTGCCCCAAATTGATTCTTCTCCAATTGCTTCTAGTTGCCATAGGATTTCTTTCATTTTTGTATCCCATCCTCATTTTTAGAGGATAGGATAGACAAAGAAAGTCCTCAATAAGTGTTTTGTGAAGGAATTAGTACACTTGCATTGACACGTTTGTGTGTCATATCACTTAGGAACCTTTTCATTAAAAGTTATAGACTTTAAATTAGGCGGACACTGTGGCCCATACCTGTGGTCCCAGCTACACAGGAGACTGAGGTGGGAGGATCACTTGAGGCCAGGAGTTGGAAGCTATAGTACACCATCAATGCACCTGTGAGTAGTCACTTCACTGCAGCCTGGGAAACATAAGGAGACCCTGTTAAAAAAAAAAAAAGTTACAGTAATAGACCATAGATAGCTATCTTAAGTAAAAGTGAAATTATTTAGAAGGATGTAAGTGGTTCACAGAGTCTGCAGGAGAAAGAAAGAACAAGCTTGAAAAATGAGCAAGAACCAAGGTATTCACTGGAGACCAAGAAACAGGAAGCACAATTGTTTTTCAGCAGGAACCATTTGTCCAGGACACCATGCTCCCTGGTGCTACATGAGTTGGTCACTGCACTGGAGGACAGCACCTGTTATGAATAAATTCTGATCATCCCTTCATCTTTGCATCTTGATCAAGAGCCAAAGCCCCTGGAGGCTGCACCTAGTTGCCTAGCCCAGGTCACATGCTCTTATTTACCTGGTTACTCAGGGCATGGTTTTTATTTGGACTATATTCAAAGGAATAGTCCTCCAGAAAAAGAGGTGAAGAGTTTAATGTGGATAACCAAAACCAATATGACATAGTATTTTTATTATCCCCATTTTCCAGATGAGGAAACTAAGGCTCAGAGAGCTCAAGTAATGGTCCAAAGTCATATAGCTAGTATGTAGCAGACCTGGGATCATTCCTACAGTGTTCTAGAGGTAGTGCTCTTACCTGTTCAGTATATGGCTTTCTATGCATACTATAGTCTGAATTTGTATTAAATTCACTTCCCTGGCAGTGAATTCGATCTCATACCCTCTCCTTTCCTTTTCTCCTCTTTTCTAACACTTGACTCCATCTTTATCCTTCCCAGATAGCCTTTGGAGATGGACATGAAATTTTCCCTTTTCTGAATTTTCAAGGCATTTACAATTTGAACTTTTGTAAGCCTGTCCTTGATAATTCACTGATATTTAAAACACTTAATTGTATATCTCTCTCTCTCTGCATCTATCACCTTGTTAAAATATAACCTTGGAATTCTAATTTGTTTTCTTTTTACTACTCCTATGATTGAGTATTCACTAGGTATGGAACAAAATTTTGTTGAAAAGAAATCAGGTCTGGAGCAGGATTCTTTCAGGCTCTTAAGTGGTAGGTTTTTTGTTTTTGTTTTTTTGAGACAAGAGTCTCACTCTGTTGCCCCGACTAGAGTGCTGTGGTGTCAGCCTAGCTCATAGCAACCTCAAACTCCTGGGCTCAAGCGACCTTTCTGCCTCAGGTTCCCAAGTAGCTGGGACTACAGGCACGTGCTACCATGCCAGGCTAATTTTTTCTGTTTTTAGTTATTTGGCTAATTTCTTTCTATTTTTAGTAGAGATGGGGGTCTCGCTCTTGCTCAGGCTGGTCTCAAACTCCTGAGTTCAAGCAATCCTCCCACCTCTGCCTCCCAGAGTGCTAGGATGACAGGCCTGAGCCACTGCGCGCCAGCCTAAGTGGTGTTTAAGAACTATCAGAGTTCACCTCATGATACTTTCCTCTTGCCCCTTCCCACTCTTTTATATTCTATTAGGGTCCAGATTTTTGAAAAAAAATTTAATTTGCTAATGATGTTTTATACACTCCTGTGTATAAGAGAAGAAAAATCTACCAAGAAAGAACCTGAGCCTCTGGTTTAAGAGCTCTTTTCTGATAAATCTGGATTCAAACTCTTCATCTCATTCTAACTCTAGAACATCAGGCAAGCTATTTAATCACTCAGAAACTTTTGTTTTCTCATCTGTGAAGAACCTATCCATTACAAGGATTGAAGCACACACACACATACATACACACACAGTGGGTGCCTGGCACATCTGTTTCAATCTGCCATTTGCATATAAAAAACTCAGAGACTCAGAGAGGTTATTTGCCAAGTTAACATAGCTTTACACGGTGCTGCACATATATTAGGCACACACATATTTGTTGAATGAATGAGTTTGTTTCCAATCTTTCACTTACAAGGTTGCAATAAACATCCTGGTGTATATACTTTTCCAAACTTTGGAAGTATTTCTAGAGGATGCATTTATTCCTAGAAGAATTGCCGAGTTCAAAGAGTCAGCCATATTTCAAAAACCTGCTATTGCGACTCGATTCCAGCAGGCCCTCTATAGGTGTTTCCTTTGCTAATTTCTTTCTCGCGATGCCTTCCGGGAGTTGTAGTCTTTGCGATGCTTGCTCGGAATCCTGGTCAGAGCCAGTCTGAGGAGGCCGGCGAGGAGGAACCTATTAAGAGACGGGCTTTAGGACCCGGCGGGGGACAGCGGGCCAGGGAAAGGGTCGGAGAGGTCGGGAGCGCGCCCGTGAGCCCGGAGCAGCGGCGGCGTTGGTGGCGTCGGGAGCGAGCGAGCCCGGGAGCGGCGCGGGTGGTGGTGGAGGAGGAGCCGTGAGCTCGGTAAGCGGCGCCAGCCCGGCCCGGTGCTCGAACCTGGCCAACCCCTGCGGGTCCAGCCATACTAGGCCTTGGCCCTGAGGCGGCTCTGGGGGCGGAGCCTGCGCTGGCCGCGGAGACGACAGGGTGACGAGGGGCGGTGCGGGGGGTTGAGGGAGGGAGGGAGGGAGGGAGAATTACTGCTGAGGCAGTGTGTGGCTGGGAGGGATGGGCCCGGCGGTGGCCGAGCCCAGCGAGAAGCGGCCTCGCTCCTCCAGCCTCTGGTCCCAGGCACGTCTCTCCCTCTCCTCATTCCTGCTGGGGCCTTCTGGTAGCCGAGGCGCTGACCTTTGACCCCAGCAAGGGCTGACCTCTACTCTCCCAGCTGCCTCGAGAGCCTCTCCTCTCAGATCGTACCTGGCTCGGGGGTGCGGGCGTGGGGCAGACCTCCGAGAAAGACTAGAAGAAGGCTGGTCAGTCTGAAGACTCCAGGTGTTCCGGAAGGGCCCTCATCCTGTCCGCCTCCAGTCTCTGACCAACAGGCTTTAGCCCACCCTTCAACCTGAACCAGTGAAGCTACTGTCTTTTCTTGGGGTTATTTGGTGAGAGCCCCGGAAAAGAACCTGTTCTCAGGCAGGTGTGGGGAAGAAACAAGAAGAAAACTGATTCCCTGGGGAAGGAGAGTTATCAGAAGCTGAGGAGTGTTGCCTCTGGTGAATGGGGAAGCGGAAACTTGGGCCAGGCCCCATTAAATGTTTCTGGATCTTCAGACTCTCCCCAGTTCTTCCTCTCCAGAAAAAGTTTTGAGCTTAGCGAGATCTTTCTTTACTATCTTGAGCTCTCAGTTACTTTGTAAACCAGGGCAAATATGATTTATGTCCCAGCCCTTAGCACAATTGGAATTATTTTGGGTGTACCTTCAGTTTGATTTGTGTGCACAGTAGTTTCTATATGAAGGCTTTCAGGATATCAGATCAAAGTCTAGGGAAAGGTAGATCCTTCTTGTTAGAATTGTAAAGGGGGAAATTTCCATTTTTATTGGATAGAGAAGGTTTTAAATTGTTTTCATTGGATTTTTATTATATTTTATTCACTTGTTCAACATTTGTGTAATTAAAAAAAATTGAAAACCCTAATGCAGTTGTTACAAGATTTGGAATTTCACATAGCGCATAGTTTAGGAATCCATAAAATTTTGGGAGAATGGCTAAATGACAAATTGATCCATGAGGGTGAACTGTTTGTTCATCACACATTTATTGAGTACTTACTATGTAACAGATACTGAGATTAGAAATAATGAGTATCTTTCCTCAAGGACATTAAGGAGACATATTTAGATGAATTTCTATAGTGCTGTGTGCTAATATATCCATATAAAGGCATTTATACAGTGTGACGGGAATACTGTCATTGCTTGGGAGAGACAGGGAAATCTTTGCAGGGAAAAAATATTTGAGTTGGTGTTGAAGGATGAATAGGAGCTTCACAACTAAGAAAGGCATTCCATTTGAGAGAATAGCATTCCCAAAGACATGGTGAAGGGGTGAGGGAAAAAAATAATCTAGTTTTTTGTTTTGTTTTGTTTTGTTTTTGAGACAGAGTCTCACTCTGTTTCCCAGGCTAGAGTGAGTGCCGAGGCATCAGCTTAGCTCACAGCAACCTCAAACTCCGGGGCTCAAGCAATCCTCCCGCCTCAGCCTCCCGAGTAGCTGGGACTACAGGCATGCGCCACCATGCCTGGCTAATTTTTTCTATATATATTAGTTGGCCAATTAATTTGTTTCTATTTATAGTAGAGACGGTCTCGCTCTTGCTCAGGCTGGTTTTGAACTCCTGACCTTGAGCAATCCACCCACCTCGGCCTCCCAGAGTGCTAGGATTACAGGCGTGAGCCACCACGCCTGGCCTAATCTAGTGTTTTAACTGTCAGAAATTTGTCAAAAATAGGATATGTGGTGGGGGAAATTGCTACGAAGTGAGACTGAAAAGAAACTGGGATGACTGTCAGGTGTTCTACAAAAAAAAAAAAAAAAAAAGTAGAAACTGGGGACTGGAGAGCTATTGAGTTTTTTGTTTTGTTTTGTTTTGCTTTTCCAGAGACAGAGTCTCTGTCACCCCAGGCTGGAGCCCAGTGATATGATCATAGCTCATTGAAGTCTCAAACTCCTAGGCTCAAGCCATCCTTTCACCTCAGCCTCCCCTGAGTAGCTAGGATCCCAGGTGTGTGCCACCATGTCCGGCTAATTTTTTAATTTTTTGTGGAGATAGGGTCTCTCTATGTTGCCCAGGCTGGTCTCGAACTCTTGGCCTCAGCAGTCCTCCCACCTTATCCTCCCAAAGTGCTGAGATTGCAGGAGTGAGCCACTGTGCCCAGCCTGTAGTTTTCACTTTATACTTAGGTGGTAGTCATGAGGCTTGTATGGTTCAACGGAAAAGGAAATGAGAAGATACGAGTGACATTGTGCTCTTTGAGTTCAGGGTTTGAGCAGGAGATAGTATTAATTTACAAAAGTTTCCTGCTTATTAGAGAAGAGGGTCTTACAATAAATTCTCATTCTGGGAATTGTCAGAAAAATATGGTTTTCAATCAGAATTTCCTGAAATCCTGTCAATTTGGGTTGATTCTTCCTTTTGAAATTAAATGCATTCCTTCTTGAGTAAGATGATTTGAAAGGGAACCTGAGGTGGTTATTTTTATTTAAACCTCTTCATCTGCATTATTAGTTGGTGACACTAGGCAAACTCAGGAGATGCTGATTCCCACTTTTAAGTATAGGCTAAACACCCACTCTGAGATTAGCTCTGTCCAGAGCACACACAAGATATGGACCTTGCTTTATAATGGCTCGTGTTCTTATTTAATCAGTCCGGTTCTGTCTTAGCATCTAGACAGTAAGGATGATGCTTGTCAGGCATCCTGAGTTGACTGCCTTTTCTTGGATAAAGTAGGAACATTGATATTATAGATATCAGTTTGGAGTTTCCATAGAATTGAATTTAACTGAATCTGGTTATTAATGTTCCACTAATTACCACCTGATTTTTTGCCCTGATAGGACATTCTAATGGGGAGAGGCTACCAGAAAGAAAGATATAGTGCCTTTACCACTTTTGAGTGGTGTTACGTTGGGCAAAGTAAAATCCTCATTGTAAAATTAAGATGATAGTGCCTATTTCATCTGATTATTGTAGGGATTAAATACAATGTATTTAGACTGGGAACGGTGGCTCACATCTGTATTCCTAGCACTCTGGGAGACTGAGGTGGAAGGATTGCTTGAGCTCAGGAGTTTAAGACCAGCCTGAGTAAGATCAAGACCCTGTCTCTACTGAAAATAGAAAAATTAGCCATGTGTCTTGTGCACCTGTAGTCCCAACTACTCAGGAGGCTGAGGCAGGAGGATCACTTGAGCCTAGGAGATTGAGGTTGCAGTGAGCTATGATGATGTCACTGCACTCTACCTGGGGCAACTGAGAGAGACTGTCCCCAAAAAACTCCCAAAACAATATAAAGCACTGAGAACAGTACAAAGTTTATAGGGAGTACTCAGTAATGTTATGTATTATTATTACCTTTTTTTTTTTAGAGGCAGGGTCTTGCTTTGTTGCCAAGGCTAGAGTACGGTGGTGATCATAGCTCACTGCAGCCTCAAATTATTGGGCTCAAGTGATCCTCCCACCTCAGCCTCCTGAGTAGATAGGACAACAGGTGTACATTACTGTACTTGGCTAATTTTGTCATTTTTTGTAGAAACAGGGTCAAGGGCTGTGTTGCTTAGGCTGGTCTCAAGCTCCTGGCCTCAAGTGATCCTCCTTGGCCTCCCATAGTGTTGGGATTATAGGCATGGGCCACTGTACTTGACTTCTGGTTGTTTTAGATTGATGTCCTGAATGTTCAAGCCTGGGGTCTATACTAACCTCTGTTCTAGTGTTCTGTGTGGGTGCTGTTAAATTTCACATATATGTGAACACCCATGTGCTTTTTTTTAGATTAAAGAATAATATCCATAATGTGAGGTGTACAACTTAATTATTTTTTTAACATATGCCCCCATTTGTGTGACCTCCACTTAGTTCAAGATTGAGCATATTTTCAGCACCTCAGAAGGCTTCACTGTGCTCCCCTCCCACTCATCATCCCACCACTATTTTGACCTCTGTCACCATAGATTTTGCTTTTTTATTTTTTGTATTTTTTTATTTTATTTTATTTTATTTTATTTTATTTTATTTTATTTTATTTTATTTTATTTTTTTTTGAGACAGAGTCTCACTTTATTACCCAGGCTAGAGTGAGTGCCATGGCATCAGCCTAGCTCACAGCAACCTCAAACTCCTGGGCTCAAGCAATCCTACTGCCTCAGCCTCCCAAGTAGCTGGGACTACAGGCATGTGCCACCGTGCCCAGCTAATTTTTTCTATATATATTAGTTGGCCAATTAATTTCTTTCTATTTATAGTAGAGATGGGGTCTCGCTCTTGCTCAGGCTGGTCTCGAACTCCTGAGCTCAAATGATCCGCCCACCTCGGCCTCCCAGAGAGCTAGGATTACAGGCTTGAGCCACCGCGCCTGGCCGATTTTGCTTTTTTAAACTTTATATAAATGGCATCATCAAATCGTACTCTTTTATTCTGGACATTTTTCATTCAACGTTTTCTGTGAGATTTATCCATGTTGTTTCATGTATCAATAATTTGTTCTTTTAATTTTTTTTTTTTTTTTGAGACAGGGTCTCAAGCTGTTGCATGGGCTAGAGTGCGGTGGCATCATCTCAGCTCACTGCAACCTCAAACTCCTGGGCTCAAGCGATCCTCCTGCCTCAGCCTTTCAAGTAGGTGGGACTGTAGACACATGCCACCAAGTCTGGCTAATTTAAAAATTTTTCTTACAAATTGTTTCTTGTTATGTTGCTCAGGCTGGTCTCAAACTTTTGGCCTTAAGTGATCCTCTTGCCTCAGCCTCTCAAAGCACTAGGATTAAAGGCATAAGCCTTTAATTTCTGGCCTTAAATTTTTGCATTAATATTCTGTTGTATGAATATACCATAATATTCCCATTCTATCACTGATGGCTATTTGAATTCTCCTTATATATTTAAAAAATTCACAAACACAAAATACTCGCTTTAATAAACTTTATAAAAACATTTCAAAAAGGGACTGTTCATGCTCTAGGCATACTGGCACTTCTATTGTTTGAACATGTCAAGTATGTTAAAATCTTGGGGTCTTTGCACTTGCCATTCCCTTCTTCTGGAATACTTTTCCCAAGATTTTCACTTGGCTGGTTCCTTCCTGTTATTCCAGATCTCAGCCCAAATATGAAGGCCTACTTTGATCTCTCAATCTAAAGTAGTCGCCTAGGCAATTTGTCTTCAAGGCACTTACCACTGTCTCAGTTTATCTTACTTGTCTGTCTGCCGTCAATTAGAGTGAAAATTCTGTGAGAGCAGGAATCTCTTCTGTCTTGTTCACTGCTGCATCCCTAGTTCCTGGCACCTAAACAGTTGCTCAATAAATTTTTCTTTTCTGGAGACAGGGTCCTGTTCTGTCACCTGGGCTAGAGTGCAGTGGTGTTATCATAGCTCACTGCAACCTCAAACTCCTGGCTAAAGCGATGTTTCTGCCTCAGCCTCCCGAGTAGCTAAGCCTACAGGCACGTGCCAGCACTCACAGCTATTTTTTTTATTTTTGTAGAGATGAGATCACTCTTGCTCAGGCTGGTCTTGAACTCCTGAACTCAAGCAGTCCTTCCACCTCAGCCTCCCAAAGTGCTAAGATTACAGGCATGAACCACTGCACGTGGCCAATAAATGTTTTTTGAATGAATGAATGAATGCTTGATCTATACATGTTTTTTCATTATGAATTGTGGGCACATTTAATTTTATTCATTTTCCTCTTTTCATTTCCTTTTGTCTCTTCTCTCCTTTTTCTTTTCTTATATACTGGTTGAAGTGTTTTAGGATGTTTACCGTGGCATCTAGCTGCAGCAGCTGTTTTTGAGTCTGCCTCAATGTGAAGAGAGGGTGGTAACTTGCTAGCAGTCCATTACACATGTGAACTTAGAACTCCAGACCATTAAATTTGGAAGCCTGCAGAGAGATGTCCCATTGCTTCCTTTTACAGATTGGCAAATTGAGGCCCAGGGAGAGAAAAGAAATTTAAACTTATAGAAAGAGTGTATAAGAATTGGGCCTAAAACCCAAGACTTCTGATAGATTAACTGTGTTAATTGTGCTAACTCCCAGGAAATTAGAGTGAGTTCCTATTAAATTCATTTTCTGGTGCTAGGGTAAGCATTGTGCTCAAGAAGACAATAAGATAAATAAATAACCAACCACCTAAGTATAACTAGCATTCCTTGTATATTAGACATTTGAAGAGTTGTGGCTTTGGGTTTGACCACTTCATCCTGCAAGAATGTGAAGTGATGTGCTTTTAACATTTCTTGTAGGACAGATCTGGTGTTATGAAATCCCTTAGCTTTTTTTTTTTTTTTTTTGAGACAGAGTCTCACTTTGTTGCCCAGGTAAGAGGTAAGAGTGAGTGCCGTGGTGTCAGTCTAGCTCACAGCAACCTCAAATTCCTGGGCTCAAGCAATCCTCCTGCCTCAGCCTCCTGAGTAGCTGGGACTACAGGCATGCGCCACCATGCCTGGCTAATTTTTTGTGTATATATATTTTAGTTGGCCAATTAATTTGTTTCTATTTATAGTAGAGACAGGGTCTCTCTCTTGCTCAGGCTGGTTTTGAACTCCTGACCTTGAGTAACCCGCCTGCCTCGGCCTCCCAGACTGCTAGGATTATAGGTGTGAGTGAAATCCTTTAGCTTTTGTTTATCTGGGAAAGCATTTCTCCTTCATGTTTGAGGAATATTTTTGCAGGATATAATATTCTAGGGCTAAGTTATTTTTTTTCTTTAGCACTTGGGATATGTCATGCTACTGTCTCCTGGCCTGTAAGGTTTCCACTGAGAAGTCTTCTGCTAGATGTATTGGAGCTCTTTTATATGTTTTTTTCTTGCTTCCTTAGAACCTTTTCTTTTCTTTTTTCTTTTTTTTTTTTTTTTTTTGAGACAGAGTCTCGCTTTGTTGCCCAGGCTAGAGTGAGTGCCATGGCATCAGCCTAGCTCACAGCAACCTCAAACTCCTGGGCTCAAGCAATCCTTCTGCCACAGCCTCCCGAGTAGCTGGGACTACAGGCACGCGCCACCATGCCCGGCTAATTTTTTTCTATATATATTAGTTGGCCAATTAATTTCTTTCTATTTATAGTAGAGACGGGGTCTCACTCTTGCTCAGGCTGGTTTTGAACTCCTGACCTCGAGCAATCCACCCGCCTCAGCCTCCCAGAGTGCTAGGATTACAGGCGTGAGCCACCGCGCCCGGCCTAGAACCTTTTCTTTATCTATGACTTTTGGGAGGTTAATTATTAAATGCTTAGAGGTAGTCTTCTTTGGGTTAAATCTGCTTGATATTCTTTGACCTTCTTGTACTTGAATATTGATATCTTCCTCTAGGTTCTGGAAAGTTCTCTGTTACTAATTTTTTGAATAAACTTTCTACCCCAGTCTCTCTCTCCGTCCTTTTTAAGGCTAATAACTCTTAGATTTGCCCTTTTGAGGCTATTTTCAAGATCTTGTAGGCATGCTTCATTCTTTTTTATTCTTTTTTCTCTTCTGACTGTATATTTTCAAATAGCCTGTCTTCAAGCTCACTGATTTCTTTCTTCTGCTTGGTCAGTTCTGCTGTTGAGAGACTGATGTATTGCTCAGTTTGTCAGTTGAATTCTTAAGCTCCAGAATTTCTGCTTGATTTTTTTTTTTTAATTTCAGTCTCTTTGTTAAATTCCTCTGATAGGCTTTTGAATTCCTTCTCTGTGTTGTCTTGAAGTTCATTGAGCTTCAGGACAGCTATCTTGAATTCTCTATCTGAAAGGAAACATATCTCCCTATCACTCCAGGATTGGTCACTTGTACCTTATTTAGTTTTTTGGTGAGGTCATATTTTATTTTTCTATTTTTATTTTATTTTTTAGTTTTTTAGCATCAATCCATCAAGGTCATGTTTTCTTGTTCGTTTTTGATGCTTGTAGATGTTTGCCAATGTCTGGACATTGAATAGTTAGGTATTTGTTTTAATCTTCACAATCTGGGCTTGTTTGAAGCTGTCCTTCTTGAGAAGACTTCCAGATATTCAAAAGGAATTGAGTGTTGTGATATAAGTCTTTGGTCCCTGCCACCGTATCAGCACTAGAAGTACCCCAAGCACAATAATGTTGTGACTCTTACAGATTCTTGGTGGTACCACCTTGGTGGACTTGGGTAAGATAGGGGGGAATTCCCTGGATTACCAAAGTCCCTCACTCTCTTCCTTCATTCTTTGTGTTGGAGTTGGGGGAGGAGTGATATGGGCACTCCTTTGCCATCAGCTTCAGGTCACACCTGAAGCCAGCCTAGTCTCACCTAAAGCCAGTAGTGACTGTTGTCTGGGCACCTGTGATGTTTACTTAAAGCCCAAGGGCTCCTTTTGCCAACAGGTGGTGAATCCTGCTAGCACTGGGTCCTTCCCTTCAGGGAAGCATGTTTCCTTCTGGCCCAGGGAGGATCCAGAAATGCCATCTAGGAGTTAAGGCCTGCACTCGGGAGCTTTAGGAGTCTGGTTGGTACTTTATTTTACTGTGGTTGAGCTGGTATCCAAGTTGCAAAACAAAGTCCTCTGAACTCTTCCCTTTCCTTTCCCCAAATGGAAGAAGATGCTCTCTGTGCTGCTGCCTGGAGTTGGGGGAAGGGGTGACACAGGGTTGGCCACTGCTGCTATGTCTCACTGGGTCACGTGCACCCCAAGTCCACTGGCTCTGGGCCAGCACAACCACAGTTGTCCAAGGACTGCAGCATTTGTGGCCCAACTGCCTTATGAATTTAGTCCAGACCCCAGGCTGTTTTTGTCAGCCAGTGTTGGGGCTAGGGGAACTTGGGTTTTGGGGCGGAGGATTTCCCTCTGGCCAGGCTGGTCATAATGTTTCCTCTATGGACACCGATAGAATTCTGCCCTATGCTGTGTTCCCCAGGGTGGCCCTGAGTTTCAGTGAAAAGTCCCACAATCACTTCACTCTTCCTCCCCCAGGCACACAGATTCTCTCTTCACTCATGAGTTGGTGTCACACTGCTGGGGGGTTGGGAAGGAGTGTAGTAGGCAATGCAAGATTGTCTTTTCTACGTTCTTCAATGCCCCTTTTCTTGATAGAATGTGAAAACCAGGTAGTATGATCACTCACCTGATTTTTGGTTCTTCTGAAGGTGTATGCTTGCGTGGATAGTTGTTGAATTTGGTGTTCTTGCAGAGGGATGATCCCTGGAGGCTTCTGTTCAGCCATCTTGCTCTGACCCAGCTGTGATGTGCTTTTAACAAGTTTGTAAGGCTGGGCGCAATGGCTCACACCTGTAATCCTAGCAATAGACCAGCATGGGCAACATAGCAGACCCCATCTTGGCAAAAAATTTTAAAAATTAGCCGTGTGTGGTGGTGCACACCTATAGTCCTCGCTACTTGGGAGCAATGCTTAAGCCCAAGAGTTTAGTGATTTTTTTTTTTTTTTTTTTTTGAGACAGAGTCTCACTTTATTGCTCAGGCTAGAGTGAGTGCCATGGCGTCAGCCTAGCTCACAGCAACCTCAAACTCCTGGGCTCAAGCAATCCTACTGGCTCAGCCTCCCAAGTAGCTGGGACTACAGGCATGTGCCACCATGCCCGGCTAATTTTTTTTTTCTCTATATATTAGTTGGCAATTAATTTCTTTCTATTTATAGTAGAGATGGGGTCTCGCTCTTGCTCAGGCTGGTCTCAAACTCCTGAGCTCAAAAGATCCGCCCACCTCGGCCTCCCAGAGAGCTAGGATTACAGGCGTGAGCCACCGCGCCCGGCCTAGTGTTTTATTTCTTTCTTTATATTTCTTTTTTTTTTATTTTTACACTTGGAGTTCAGTGTTAAAGTGAACTATGATCACGCCACTGCATTCCAGCCTGGGTGACAGAGAGAGACCCTGTCTCTTAAAAAAATATGTGTGGCTAGATGGCTTTAACTATGTATAGATCTTAAAAATGACTTTAGTCTTTCAAAGAGAAGTTGTGCTGTAGGTTATAGGGCCAGCAGTTGCTCCGATTAAGGAATAAAAGGCTTAATTGATTTACCATTCAGTTGAGGGGATTTGAAGCCATTCCTGAGTTGGATAGTAGGTGAAATTTGTATTGAAAAGTAGCCTGATTTTTTTTTTTTTTGTACTTTACCTATGTCTTATTTCTAAGAAACAGTGTTAAAGCCTAAGCTGAGTGGGATTACTGCACCTTTGCTGTATTTGATTTTTCGCCAGAGGATTTAAAAGCCTGGATCATCAAGGGTCATAGCATAGTCATAGAATGCTTCTTTACCTCCCTTATGGTCCCATAGCATTTTCCTTGTACCTCCACTTATTTCTCATGTATTTGACTTGATACCTACCGTTAATGCCAGTAAATAGTGAGCTCCCAGAGGATCAAGTCTGAAATTTCCTCTCCAACCCCCTGGTGCTTACCCTGGTGCTTTACAGTATTTAGGTGCTCCTTATATATTTGTGGTATTTCAGTGATGCCAAAAAGATCATTAAATAATAGTCTAGTCCAATCCCCTTGTTTTACTTGTGAGGAAATTGGGAAGCACAGTAATTTAGTCAGTGTCACCTGGTTGATTGGGAGACTTGTGTTCTAGTCTCAGTTCTGCTGGTTCCATTATGTCCTGCAGCTTCTCAGCTGATCCTGGTTCTCTCTACGAGGGAATGGGGGAGATGGTTGTAAAAGAGGGAAAAAGCAGTGGGAGGATGTAAACAGATTACATTCACAATACTGATGTACTTTAACTTATTGCTCTACCAATCAGATATTTTACTTTCCAATTTTAGAGCACAGGCTTAATTTCTGAGACCAAAAGGAAAACTTTTGTAAGAGTTCCGCACTTCTCCCAGTCCATCACACTAGTAACCCTTGTTTGCTGTGTTCTCTGGGTGGAAGTGCTGGCAGGAAGAGAAGACTTTATGTTGTCAGTTTCCAGTTATATTTTAGGCAACTTGGGTGGTAAATTCCAGTTGTCTGTGATGATGACAGAGAGTAATGAGTTGAGGCCCTTGGCTGAATTTCCCCCGGTTCCAGATGGAAGGAGAGTGATGAAAAGAATTTAATTTCTTAGGAAATTTGGTAGTTTGGATTGGAATTGTTTTTCCCTCTTTCCCTATTCCCTCTTATTTATTAGAAAGCATTGATTCTGAAATAGAAAAAGTAAGTTTATTAGATTTGAGGTGGACATTGATTAGCTATAACCCAATTATAAATCCTCTGAGGGGGGTGTTTATAAACATGTGCTTTTCACATCCAGGAACTTTTAGTTCCCACTATTCCTGCTCATCAACTGATTTGAAGCTGAGCACATGCAAGATCTATATCCAGGCCGGGCGCGGTGGCTCACACCTGTAATCCTAGCACTCTGGGAGGCCGAGGCGGGAGGATAGCTCAAGGTCAGGAGTTCGAAACCAGCCTGAGCAAGAGCGAGACCCCGTCTCTACTATAAATAGAAAGAAATTAATTGGCCAACTAATATATATATATATATATATATGGAAAAAATTAGCCGGGCATGGTGGCGCATGCCTGTAGTCCCAGCTACTCGGGAGGCTGAGGCAAGAGGATCACTTGAGCCCAGGAGTTTGAGGTTGCTGTGAGCTAGGCTGAAGCCACGGCACTCACTCTAGCCTGGGCAACAAAGCGAGACTCTGTCTCAAAAAAAAAAAAAAAAAAAAGATCTATATCCACTAAGCTTAGAATTGCATTGCTTTTGATTTAACAGGATCCTCTTGATTTCCAATTTATTTTCTCCAGATAAGGACATCTTCCTCTTGACAACCTATTTAAAAGACACAAGAATGTTTGTTTTTTTTTACAAGAATGTTTTGAGCAGAGGCTATATTTTATGCTTTAAGGCAAAGCCGTGATCAATACAATGTAAATTGTTCAGAAGATTCTTCTCTTTTTGTTGTTGTTGTTATTTTTTCCTTTGGCTTTTTCTGAACCATAATAGAATTCGAGGGGTTAGTTAAGTCTTGATAGAAATAGGTCTTACTAAAATTTTAGGTTTGACCTCGGACTTTTCAGGGTACCTCTCCCCCCTCTTTATTTCAGAATCAGTCAGTGAACAGCATACATTGAGCATTTACCAGGATCCAAGTACTTACATAAAAAGTATTAAGGCCGGGCGTGGTGGCTCATGCCGGTAATCCTAGCACTCTGGGAGGCTGAGGTGGGCGGATTGCTCAAGGTCAGGAGTTTAAAACCAGCTTGAGCAAGAGTAAGAGCAAGACCCCGTCTCTACTATAAATAGAAAGAAATTAATTGGCCAACTAATATATACAGAAAAAATTAGCCGGACATGGTGGCACATGCCTGTAGTCCTAGCTACTCGGGAGGCTGAGGTAGAAGGATTGCTTGAGCCCAGGAGTTTGAGGTTGCTGTGAGCTAGGCTGACGCCATGGCACTCACTCTAGCCTGGGCAAAAAAGCGAGACTCTGTTCCAAAAAAAAAAAAAAAGTATTAATATAAGATGTAGTCCCTTTGCTAAAGATGCTTAAGATGCTTAATATCTAGTTGGGAGAAATTTTCTGTGCTTTGGTGTATGCTCAAAGATGAATCTCCTGTTTTGGTTGTATATATTACAGAAAGACAACCTTTTGCATTTGGGGTAAATCTCTTCCTTAAGGAAAATTTTGATTTCAATTTGAAAGATAGTGCACATTTTCTAAAAGTCATTGAACAAAATAGTTCTGCTGTTTTGGATTTGTCTGCAAGTAAAATCAGGCTCCTTCCTAGTCCCCATACTTGACATTGCATGAGATTAAGTTTCATAGCTATAGCCTAGGATTTAAGAGAGAGCAAGAGGGGAACTTTGTTCATAATAGAAAGAGCCTGGGAGGTGAGGGAATATGTATAAATCAATAGTGGAGATCTTTGGGATTTCAAATTCTCACTTGAGAAAAAAATTGAAAATTCTTGAAGCAAATGGAAAAATTTAGGCATGATTCATAGAACTTTTATATAGTATTAAAGAATACATTGGGCCGGGCGCGGTGGCTCAAGCCTGTAATCCTAGCTCTCTGGGAGGCCGAGGTGGGCGGATCGTTTGAGCTCAGGAGTTCGAGACCAGCCTGAGCAAGAGCGAGACCCCATCTCTACTATAAATAGAAAGAAATTAATTGGCCAACTAAAATATATAGAAAAAATTAGCCGGGCATGGTGGCACATGCCTGTAGTCCCAGCTACTTGGGAGGCTGAGGCAGCAGGATTGCTTGAGCTCAGGAGTTTGAGGTTGCTGTGAGCTAAGCTGACGCCATGGCACTCACTCTAGCCTGGGCAATAAAGTGAAACTCTGTCTTAAAAAAAAAAAAAAAAAAAAAAAAAAAAAGAATACATTGAAGTTTGGTCTGCAATAGTGTTACAAGTATATATAATTAAATTTGAAAGTAGTATTCAGTTATTTTGAATTCAGATTTAGTTTTTGGCTTCTTAACTGCTGTTTTCTGCCTTGCATCTCTTTCCAGAGGAATTTCTGAAGACAGTCAAGTGCAGTGTGATTTATGAGGCAGTGAAGGCCAAGTACTTTGCAGTGATGAGGACCTACTTACTTTGGGGAAATCAATGGAGCACATCAGTCTGCAGCAGACTTCCTGCTTTAATGGTCCTAAGCTCGATCAATATTTGAAATTTAACTTCACCATCAGTCTGTGGGCAGTGTGTGCTTTGCAGCCTTCCTTCCATCAGCCTCAAATATATGGCCAGACCTGTTATGGATGGAGCTAGTTACACTTTTGTGTTTGGTTTTGGACCTTCTTTAAGCCTTGTCCATTGTCACGTTATAAGGATGTAAAATGTGTTGTGCTGTAGGCCCAATAATGATTTAAACCTTGACATTACCTGTCAGGGAAAGGGTGTTGGACAGATGCACAAACTCTATAGCATGGTTGTTTATCAATTCTTCTTTAAAAAATTTCTCATTGATTGGTATTTCAGTAGACTCTCCAGCATCTTGGAGAGCATTCTGGCACTGACTGTGACTTTCTTTTCTTTCCTTTTTTTTTTTTTTTAAAAGACTTTCTTTCTTTTTTTTCGAGACACAGTCACACTCTGTTGCCTGGGCTAGAGTGCGGTGGCATCAGCCCAGCTCACAGCAACCTCAAACTTAAGCCCACTCAAGTGGGCTCAAGTGATCCTCCTGCCACAGCCTCCTGAGTAGCTGGGACTACAGGCATGTGCCACAATGCCTAGCTAATTTTCTTTTCTATTTTTTAGTAGAGACAGGGTCTTGCTCTTGCTCAGGCTGGTTTCAAACTCCTGACCACAAATGATCTTCCTCCTTGGCCTCCCAGAGTGCTAGGAATACAGGCGTGAGCCACCGTGCCCAGCCAAAAGACTATTTCTTTAGAGTTGTTTTAGGTTCACAACAAAATTGAGAGGAAGGTACAGAGATATCTATCCCATATGTCCCCTGCCTCCACACATCCACAACCTCCCCTATTACAACATCCCCTACCAGAGTGGTATTTGTTATAGTTGATGAACTTACATTTAAACATCATTATCACCCAAAGTTCACAGTTTATATTAGGATTCACTCTTCTTGTTCTATATTCTGTGGGTTTGGACAAGTATATAATGACATATATCTGCCATTATAATATCATATAGACTATTTTCACTGCCCTCAAATGTGACTTTCTTTTCACAGATTCTCTAACTATGGCACAGGTAGAGAAACGGGGAGGTTTGCTTCGGAAATCTTCAGCCTCCAAAAAGCCACTAAAGGAGAAAGTGGTGCTGATGTATGATGAGATCTTCATGGTAAGGTGTAGAGCCCTGTTATTCTACACAGCTTAACTCCTTAGTTTCTTAGTCCAAAATGAGAAATAACCTTACCTCTGCCTGCCACCTTCAAGTTCTTCAGGGGGTCAGAGCAGGGGAGAGGGCTGGAGGGCAGGAGTGAGCTCTCATAGGAGGGATTATGATCATGATGAAACGATTGCAAGGAGTGAGAAGGGCTGGGGAAGCTGCTTTTCTGAATATCTTTAAGAAAGAGTTGTTTTCCATATGATCTGACTTAAGGACTCCTCTATCCTAGATGTGCTATGAAATTCCTTTTGGCCCTAGAATTCTAAATTTCAGATATTTTTAAAAGATACATTATTATGTTCCATCTCATGTTGTTGGTGAACAAAAAATTGTTTAGTTAGACTATCTCATTCTCAAACTATATGGGATAACAGGAATTATTAGCAATTGGATCAAGGATTTCTTTGGGTCTTCAGAACTGTCGATTGCCATCGTCCAAGTCTGTGTTGTAAAATATACCCTATAATGGAAGATTAGAGTAATTAGATACCCTGAAGGAGTACTTGCCTTCTGAAATTCTGTTCATAAGTAGTACATGTAAAGTAGAATAATACTTATGAAAAGAGTTATCACATATTGAGTTTCTATGATGTGGCTGGCACTTTTCTAAATGTATCACTAAATTCATTAGGTCTAATTCTGACAAGAACCCTTATAAATAATATAAATAATACAATCAACTAAAATACTTTAGAAACAGAGTTTGACATGTAGACAATTGATATAAAATTGCCCAGGTTAATACAGGTGGCTATAGAGAAACTGAGTAGGTACTAGGATCCTATTAAGGTTTTTCTTTGTTAAGTTTGGCATACATAGAACTCCTGCTTGAGTGGGCTTTGGGGATGGGAATTGCCAGCTCCATGACTTCCCTGAATTTCATGTGTAGACAACAAAATGATATTACAGAAGTGAGAGGGTCAAAGTGTGACCCCGGCTAGGGAGCAGGACTTGAGAGAAAATGATGGAAAGAATTCACTAAATGAGGATGTTATGAGAAGGCCAGAAATGTTGCTTCTCTATGCCATTCTGGATTAAAAATCCAGGAGAGATTCTTAGTATTTTATTTTTAGACCAGTAATTCTTAACTAATGAAAGTCTTTAGTTCTGGGTAGTAATTTAGAAAGGTCAACTTAAGGTAAGGTGATAGTGGGCAATTGACCTGCTGATTTTATGTCATTAGCCTTCCTTTAAAGTAGGGGTTCTCTTTTTCTTATTTTACATATTAACCAGAAGCCTCTGACTTCCTAGAATTTGTTTGAAGATTATTGCTAAGAAATTTTTGATTCTAGCACCATAATTTTGCTAACATTTTGGACCAATTTGAATTGAGAAAAGAGCATATTAAAAGCTCTTAGAAAACTAAATGCCTATGGGAGGGTAAGTCAATGCAGGATGATGTAAAAACCATTGCAATTATTACTGAGATGATCTGGATTCTGGCTCATGTACTTGGGTAAATTACTTTACTTTGTGGACCCACTTTCCTAAAAGGAGGATAATGATAATATTTACCCTTCCTGGCTCGATGGGCCATTGTATTTCACATATGTGAATAGGTTTGAAAATAGCAACATACAAATGCAAGAGGGTCTCTTCTGGAAGATCTGAGGGAAAAATTTTTAAAAAGTAAAAACAATGCAAAGGGGACATATCATGATGTGACTCACTTATTCAGATATTTAGGTTTACCTCTTGGTAGAAGAGAAATATTTGAGGAAAATTCTTTGAGCCGTTAACTTTTGATGCAGAGCCATTATTCAACTTTTCTGTGCATTATATCCATGCACAGTGTCTTCCATTTGAAAAACAAAAATAGAAAGCTATTGTTCTCCTCCCCATTACTAGAATTTAGAATAACCAAGCATTTTAAAAGTTAATTTTGAAAGGTAAGGTTGACTATGTATAGTATTCTTTTTTCTTCCCCCAGCTATCCACAGTGTGTAGTATTCTTAATACTTTTGGTATTAGCTGGGAAAGTTGAATGTGCTTATGTTCTGGTTTTAGACAGAGGACCCCAGTAAGTGCAGCCCTCGGTTTTGGGAGGAGCTCTTTCTCATGAAGGTAAGACTTGGTGGCAGTCTATGCATTTTCCTGGTAACTAAGATGGTCTTCTCATGTATTTTAGGTGCTACACTAAAAATGCACTCAGCCTTTTATTTTTTTTGGCAGGTGAATTTAGAATACCTAGAAGGCAAGTTGGAATCTCTTGATGGTGAGGAGTTAATGAAGATCAAGGACAATATTAATTGCTTATTTCAACACTGCATCCAGGCTCTAGGAGAGGATCATCCAATTAGAGTTGTCAATGCATTGCAGGTATAAGGCTGGGAGCTTGGGGCAGTCTTGGTTAACAGGAAAAAGGAGTTATAACACATCTGTTGGAACTGAGGAATGTAGAATTGCCTTTAGATATGAAAATATCCTTTTTTCTTTCTTTAATCAAATGTTTATACCATGTTCATTTAGCTATCTTCCTATTTATATAGATCAGTGCTTGTAGGAGTAATCTTGTCTGTCTGTATAGTTTGATCCAATACCAAAGTAGATTGTTTGACAGAATTCTTTTTATTTACTTATTTATTTTTCTTTTAATTCTTTAAATGTTTTTTTCTATTTTTTAAAAAATGTTAAACTTTATGTCCACTAGGAAGAATACATTGAGTATTTTTTTTTTTTTTTTGAGACAGAGTCTCATTCTGTTGCCTGGGCTAGAGTGCCATGGCATCAGCTTAGCTCACAGCAACCTCAAACTCCTGGGCTCAAGCAATCCTGCCTCAGCCTCCCGAGTAGCTGGGACTACAGGCATGCCTCACCATGCCCGACTAATTTTTTCTCTATATATTTTTAGTTGGCCAATTAATTTCTTTCTATTTATAGTAGAGATGGGGTCTAACTCTTGCTCAGGCTGGTTTTGAACTCCTGACCTTGAGTGATCCTCCTGCCTCGGCCTCTCAGAGAGCTAGGTTTACAGGCCTGAGCCACTTCGCCTGGCCAGACCTCTTGTATTACCTGAAGAAAGGAAGAGGTAGAAAGGAAACAGGCAAGGATGATTAGTTGATACCAAAAATCAGAAGAGATTCTAAGTATAGTATTTTCTCACTAGATAAGTTCTTTCTTTCTTTCTTTTTAAAAGACACAAGGTCTTGCTCTGTTGCCCAGGCTGGAGTGCAGCGGTATGATCATAAATCACCGCAGCCTCAAACTCCTGGGCTCAAGTGATCTTTCTGTCTCAACCTCCACAGTAGCAGGTATGCACCACCACACCTGGCTAATTTTTAAATTTTTATGGAGATGGGGTCTAGCTATGTTGCCCAGGCTGGTCTCAAACTCTGGCCTCAAGTGATCCTCCTGTCTTGGCCTCCAAAGTGCTGGAATTATAGGTGTGAGCCACCATGCCCAGCTTAACAACTATTTCTTGAATAATGTTTTATACCAGGCATTGGGCTGGATGGTGGGGATATACTATAGATTTCTTGAGGGCAAAGACTTTGATAGTTTTTTTTTTTTGGGACAAAGTCTCACTTTATTGCCCAGGCTAGAGTGAGTGCCGTGGCGTCAGCCTAGCTCACAGCAACCTCAAACTCCTGGGCTCAAGCAATCCTGCTGCCTCAGCCTCCCAAGTAGCTGGGACTACAGGCATGCGCCACCATGCCCGGCTAATTTTTTTTTCTATATATATTAGTTGGCCAATTAATTTCTTTCCGTCTATAGTAGAGATGGGGTCTCGCTCTTGCTCAGGCTGGTCTCGAACTCCTGAGCTCAAATGATCTAGGATTACAGGCGTGAGCCACCGCGCCCGGCCGACTTTGATAGTTTTATTCAATACTTTGTTCTTAGTGTGTAGAATATTCCTTATACACAGAGAATAGTGGCTAGCAAATAACACTCTAGAAGTAAATTTTTATTGAATGAATAGTGAACAGAGTTTCTAAAGTTTATAATCTAGATGGCCCAGTGTAGCCTAGATTGGGAGTACTTAGGGCAGTGATTGAGAAGGTTAGAATATGAAGAATCCAGCCAGGCATGGTGGCTCACCCCTGTAATCCTAGCATTCTGGAGGCTGAGGCAGGAGGATTGCTTGAGGTCAGGAGTTTGAGGCCAGCCTGAGCAAGAGTGAGATGCCATCTCTTCAATAAATAGAAAAATTAGGCCAGACGTGGTGGCTCACGCCTGTAATCCTAGCACTCAGGGAGGCCGAGGTAGGTGAATCGCTCGAGATCAGGAGTTCAAAACCAGCCTGAGCAAGACCCCATCTCTACCAAAAATAGAAAGAAATTAATCGACCAACTAAAAATATATATACAAAAAATTAGCTGGGCATGGTGGCGCATGCCTATAGTCCCAGCTTCTCGGGAGGCAGCAGGATTGCTTGAGCTCAGGAGATTGAGGTTGCTGTGAGCTAGGCTGACGCCACGACACTCACTCTAGCCTGGGCAACAAAGTGAGACTCTGTATCAAAAAAAAAAAAGAAAAATTAGCCAGGTGTGGGAGCATGTGCTTCTAGTCCCAGATACTAGGGAGGCTGATGTAGGAGGGTCCATTGAGCCCAGGAGTTTGAGGTTGTATTGACGTCTGATGATTCCACTGTATTCTAGCTGGGGTGACAGAGCAAGACTCTGTCTCTCTTTTTTTTTTAGACTAGTCAAGTGCAGTAGTGAGGAGGGGAAGACTCTGTCTCTTTAAAAAAAAAAAAAAAAAGAATATGAAGAATCCATGATGGAATAAGGAATTTTATTAGAACTTCTGGTAGATTGGGTTTGACTTGCTTAGTTAGACAAATCACTGTGTGAGACCTGTTTCCTCATCTGTAGAATGAAAATAATAATTACTTCTTAACTTGATGCCCAGAAAGATGGACCATGTTTATCCTATAACTGTGTTTACCTTTTGCACAATAAATTCCACATTTCGAGTTGTCAGGTAGGGGCTCAATGAAAGTTGGAAATCGTACATCCAGTAATTGCTGTGACTCATTGTGTGGGCATGAATTGTAAACTGTTTTATTTCAATGGAAATAACTTGACTTTTTTTTTTTTTTTTTTAAGCCAGTCAAATTTAGCAGTGGGGGAATAACTTGACTTTTTAATTTAATTTTATTTTTTAAGACAGAGTCTCACTTTGTTGCCCAGGCTAGAGTGCTGTGGTGTCAGCCTAGCTTATAGCAACCTCAAACTCCTGGGCTCAAGCAATCCTGGCTCAGCCTCCTGAGTAGCTGGGACTACAGGCATGTGCCACCATACCTGGCTGATTTTTTCTGTGTAGTTTTAGCTGTCCAATTAACTTCTTTCTATTTTTCGTAGAGACAGGTCTCGTTCTTGCTCAGGCTGGTCTCGAATTCCTGAGCTCAAATGATCCACCTGCCTCGGCCTCCCAGAGTGCTATAACTTGACATTATTAAGCCACTTAGTGACCCATAAAAATATTATACAATATTATAATAGCTAATATTTATTGAACTTTAACAAACTTCCAGGCACTATTCCTGGAGCTCTTTTTCTTTTGGGACAGAATCTTGCTTTGTTGCCCTGGCCAGAGTGTAGTGGTGTCATTGTAGCTCACTGCAACCTCAAATTCCTGGGCTCAAGCAACCTTCCTGCCTCAGTCTCCCAAGTAAGACGGGACTATGGGCATGTACTAGGACACCTGGCTAATTTTTCTGTTTTTTAGTAGAGACTGGGTCTTGCTCTTGCTCAGGCTGGTCTCAAACTCCTGAGCTCGGCCTACCAGAGTGCTAGGATTACAGCACTCAGTAAGCCACCACATGTGGCCTCCTGGAGCTTTTTTGGTTTTGTTTTTTGAGACAGGGTTTTGCTCTATTGCCCAGGCTAGAGGACAGTGGTATGAGCGTAGCTCACTGCAACCTTGAAACTTCTGAGCTCAAACAAGCCTTGTGGCTCAGCATCCCAAGTAGCTAGGACTACAGGCAAGTGCTACCATGTCCCACTAATTAAAAAATGTTTTTTTGTAGAGACAGGGTCTCATGATGTTGACTAGGCTGGTGTCAAACTCTTGGCCTCAGCAATCCTCCTATCTCAGCCTCCCAAAGTGCTAGGATTATAAGCATGAGTCACCGTGCCTACCCCTGGAGCTTTAACAAAGTTCCAGGGACCATTCTAAGTGCTTTACAGTATTAATTCACATAGTCCTCCCAACATCCCTCTGAGATGGATGCTGCTGTTATCATTCCTACTTTGTAGATGAGAAAACTGAGCCACTGAAAAATTAACTAATATGTCCGGTTCTCCCAGCTAGTAAGTAGTGGATAGGGATTATAATGAATTTAAGATTTGAAGCAATTGGTTTTTATCCTGTAGGGACTTAACTGTTGTAGTTCTTCAAAAATAATTACTAAAACTGTTAAAGTATAATATAAATGATAACATTAATTTTAAATGAAGAAAATGTCTACCAATCCCATGATTCAGACTTAAGAATTATTTTTTATTTTATCTTTTTGAGACAGAGTCTCGCTCTGTTGCCTGGGCTAGACTGCCGTGGCCTCAGCCTAGCTCATAGCAACCTCAAACTCTTGGGCTCAGGTGATCCTCCTGCCTCAGCCTCCCGAGTAGCTGGGACTACAGGCATGGGCCACCATGCCCGGCTAATTTTTTTTCTCTCTCTCTCTCTCTCTATATATATATATATATTTTTTTTTTTTTTTTTTTTNTTGAGACAGAGTCTCACTTTATTGCCCAGGCTAGAGTGAGTACCATGGCATCAGCCTAGCTCACAGCAACCTCAAACTCCTGGGCTCAAGCAATCCTGCTGCCTCAGCCTCCCAAGCAACTGGGACTACAGGCATGCGCTACCATGCCCGGCTAATTTTTTTCTATATATATTAGTTGGCCAATTAATTTCTTTCCGTTTATAGTAGAGATGGGGTCTCGCTCTTGCTCAGGCTGGTCTCGAACTCCTGAGCTCAAATGATCCGCCCACCTCGGCTTCCCAGAGAGCTAGGATTACAGGTGTGAGCCACTGCGCCCGGCCATTCTATATATTTTTAGTTGGCCAATTAATTTGTTTCTATTTTTAGTAGGGACGGGGTCTTGCTCTTGCTCAGGCTGGTCTCGAACTCCTGAGCTCAAAGGATCCACCCACCTTGGCCTCCCAGAGTGCTAGGATTACAGGCGTGAGCCACTGTGCCCAGCCTATTTTTTATTTTTGAATATTATCTTCTAGTCTTTGTCTGCAATACAGTTTTAAAAAAGGAGATGGCTAAGAAACAAGAACAAAAAAAAGAGGATGGCAAAAAAATATGAGGATGACAACAGACTCAGTTGCTGTTCCTCTTTTAATTTCTGGATTTTGCACATATTAAGACTCAGACTGTGATTTGGAGCTCAGAGAAACTGAATGTCAGCTGTGTGAGGAGGAGGTTCTGAGATTGGAATGTGAAACTACAGACCCATTGCCCTTCTAGTTTTGAGACTTCCTCTCTAGAAAGAATTCTTTCTTTTATCTCTGCAGACCTTGTGTGCACTCATTCGAGGAGTCCATCAAAAGAATAAGTCTACTTCTGGGTTTGACATTATCAACATGCTGATGGGCTTTGACAAAGCAGAGCTGTGCATGAAGGTGAGGCATAAGCTGCAGATGTGCCTATGGATGGGTGCCTCTGATAGGTATTCATGGATACCATCAGCTGAACATCATCAGGTGTTCATGGATACCATCAGCTACTAGAAGATTTGGACTCAAGATAGATATAGATGATTGAATTTGGCCTTGAATTTGGATATATTTATTTAACAAATTTGGTTTATCTGAATAAAGGAAAAATTTAAATTCAAATTTGAATTGAGGCATCCTTTTCCTGTAGGATAAAGACTGAACATTGTATTTTATTATTTGAATCATGTGATCATACATTCTCAAGAACATTTACAAATTTAAATAAAGTATAGCTAATTAATATGCAAAGATAACTTTAGTTCTAAACATTAAACTTTCTTATTTAATGCAATGACTTTGATTTTATCAGAATTTTTATTTCTACTGTTTGCTGTCTTTTTTTAGTAACTTTATAATTCATATATCATACAACTCACCTTTTAAAGTATACAATCCAGTGATTTTTAATATATTCATATGATTATATAATTATCTCTACTATTAATTTCAGAACATTTTTGTCAACTCTCCCCAAAACCCTATACCCATTAGCAATCATTCCTATTTCTCCCCAGCCCTTTGGAGTCATTCATCTGCTTTATGTCTCTATGAGTTTAGCTATTCTGGACACCTCGTATATGTGGATTCATGTCATATGTGGCCTTTTTTGTCTTACATTTACTTAGCATAATGTTTTTGAGGTTCATTCATGTTATAGGATATATCAATATTTCATTCCTTTGTATTGCCAAATAATATTCCTTTGGATGGATATATCACATTTTCTTTATTTAGTCCTTAGTTGATAAACATTTGGGTTGTTTCAACAGTTTGGCTATTATGAATAATGCTGCTATGAACATTTGTGTATAAGCTTTTGTGTGGATATATGTTTTCTTTTCTTTTTTTTATTGACATATGTTTTCAATTCTCTTGGTTATATACCTAGGAGTAGAGTTGCTGCATCATATGGTAACTCTATATATGTAACATTTGAGGAACTGCCAAGCCATTTTTCTATAGTGGCTGTTCCATTTTACAATTTCACCAACAATGTATTAGGGTTCCAATTTCTCAACATCACATCAACAATTGTTTTTGTCTATCTTTCCTTTATTTCTTTTGGAAATGTCTATTCAAATCATTTGCCTATTTCTAGATGGGGTTGTCTTTTTATTGTTGAGTTGTAAGAGTTCTTTATATATTCCAGATATAAGTCCATTATCTGATATATGATTTGCAGTGTTTGACACTATATCGAATGAATGTTCATAATATGAACTTTGAAGACCTAGTCTTCTGTCACTCTCTAAAGTAAAGGAATCTACATACCAAAGAATCCTTACAGTGGTTAGGTTACCAAAAAAATTATGAATATACTATTATGAATACACAAAGATTGACTACCTACAGTTGTTTTTAAATTCTAGCCTTTTATAGTCCATATAAAATCCCAGATATCTCCTCATTCTCATAGTTCTCACTACTGCTTATATGCTAATGACTGCTAAGCCTCTATCTTTAGCCTTAACATCCCCTCATGAATCTCAGACTTGTATACTCTGTAAGTACTTGCTAAGTATACTCACTCCCATAAGTACCTCTTGCTTAACATATCCAAAATGGAACTCATTGTTCTTCCTGTATCTTCTTCCTCATTCATTCCCTTTCAGCATGGGGGCATCTGTCTTTTCAGTCCCCAAGCCAAAAACCTGGGAGTCATCCTTGACTCTTCTCCCTCACTTTTTTTTCCCAGATGATCACCAAGTTCAGCTAATTTTATCTCAGCTCATATTTCTCATACCTGTCTTTTCTTTTCCTATTGCCACTCTATTATGTCTCACCCAAACTATTCCACTAATGCCTTCATTCATTCTTTTGACAAACATTTGTTGGGCTCCTATGTTCTGTGGTAGGCAATGAGGATGCAGAGTCAAGTAGGACATGGCAGCTATCTCAGAAAATTGATAGATTAGTCCTCATTGATCTCCCTCCAGGCTTACCATCTTTACATTTGTCATCCATACTAACACCATGGTGATGTATCTTACACTCAGATCTTTCCTGCTTAAAACCCTTCATTAGTCTCCTATCACTAACAGAATAAAGACCAAACTCACTACTTAGCCTTATAAAACTGATGATCTGCGCCATATTTACTTCTCCAGTCTTATCTCTCACCACGGTGCCTCATTCTTTATACTCCCATAATAATTTATTCATCCCCTTACTAGGGCCATTTCATTCCTCATGTGTCTTTGATCATGCTAATACCTGTCTGGAATTCCTTTCCTCCCTAAGTTTTAATTAATTCCTACTGATTTTTTCAAGTATAACTCATGCCTGAGGGGTCCTTAAATAGGTGACTTTTGAGCTAATTCTCTTCCTTCATGTATATTTCTGTCATTGTAACCATTGAATTGAAACTGGTTGCTTATATTTCTCTCCTATTAGGCTGAAGGCACCTCAAGAGGAAGGGTTATGGTCTTATTTTTTCTTATAGTTTTTGAAAGCCTAATATTTATGCTATAGTGCTGGTTTTTGGAAAAAAGAAAAAAAAATTAGAGAAAAAGCACTATATTTAGAATAGAGTAAATGCTCACGTATTTATTGAGTTGAACTAAAACAGCTTATTTTGAACTTTCCCCTTGACCTTCTAACAGGCTAAATCCTTACTCTCTGTACTTTTTCCTCCATTTCATGTAGAATATTTCTTTTCTTCTTCCCTCTATTTTAGTATTTAAAGGTTTCATCTTTTGATTAGTTTGGGTCTGTTAGCTGATTTTTAGTGCAAGTGACAAATTCCAATTACACTGCCAAGTGGAGTTGACCAGGATGGACACAGCTAGCTTTGTTAGATAGTGCCTATGGCCAGTGATAGCCAGTAGTGATATTGTCTCTTTGTCTTTTGTTCAGTGTGCCTGCATTATTCTTTATTAAATAATGAAACTTATATACAGTTATTTAAGCATTAGAGTTCTCTTTTTTTATTTACTTCATTCTAATCTAAACATTTATATGGGGATGACAGGCTGCAGACATTCATTTGGTAGGAGAGTGAATTCTTTATGGTTCTGTGCAATTGTTCTAAAGCATTTTTCCCAAAATAGGTAGACTTTGAAGTCTTCCCTTTCATTGTCTAATCTTGCAAGGCCTAGGCCTAGGGGAATTATATGGTTGCTTCATTGTGTGTCATTCACATTACTCTGTGGAACATAACCCATAGTTGGACAAAGGTGGGGCATAGATGTTATTTGGTATGGTTTAATGCTTAATGATTCTCTTTCTCAGAACTTGATGGAGAGTTTGGATTCATTGCTTTGTGCAGAAGGTTCTGAAAGTCTGAAGAGTTTATGTCTGAAACTTCTCCTTTGCTTAGTGACTGTAAGTGACCCATCTATGTTTTTATTAATATGAATTAATAGCAGGGGCAAGCTTATTTGAATATTTGAGCCCAAAGTTAGAAAGAAAAAGAGAAAAAAATTCTCTGCTGGGGTATTATATTACTCCCTGTGTCTGCATGTATAGCACGTTAGTTGCATTGGCTTTTGCTTCCTAGAAGTTGCTCTTTGGAGCAACTGTTGGCACTTTTAGTCAGTAGGCTATGTGATATTTATGACTGTAGAAGTACTACTCCAGACAACTACTGCCTTCTGGATTGTCAGACTTATCCTTCTCATCAGGTCTCATTTGGAAATAGCTCTTGTGATTCTGAATATTTTTATTTGTTCTGGCTTTGAGTTAAAACTAGAGGCTGGCCTGTACTTTCTAGTGGAAGGAGGGTGGGGTGTTTTTCCTTTATTTCAGGTGGTTCCCTTTCCTTGCCACCTCTTAAAGACTTCTGAATTCATAAACCTTTTCCTGTACATTTTAAGAATGAAACCCAAGAAACTGTTAAGCAAATGCTTGTGTGAGGGTATGAGAGTAACAATGAGAAATTCAGAGATTTAGGAAGTTTTCTGTTTGCTGATTTCCCCCTCATGGTGTCTGTCTGTTTGGGCTCTGATGACTTTGGAGGTGGTTGTGAAAGGTCTAAGGATCTAGTAGATTGTTTTAACATTTCTGTCTCTCTTAGACATTAGGGGAGGAGATTACATGAGATATCAGAGTGCCTCAGTATAGACTCTAAAAAGCCTTTTATTGCATTCAGGTGACAGATAACATCAGCCAGAACACTATCTTGGAGTATGTAATGATCAATAGCATATTTGAAGCAATTCTACAGGTAGGTCAGTTCCCTTAGTACCTCTTTCTCTTTTGGGTAAACCACCTCAAATTTTCTCTGTGTTCTTAGGAGCCATGATTTAGCACTCTCATGCATTTTTGGTGCTTGTTACAGATACTCTCCCATCCTCCAAGTCGTAGGGAGCATGGATATGATGCTGTTGTCCTCTTGGCTTTGTTGGTGAACTACAGAAAATATGAGGTAAGTGGGCTCCTTAATGGAGAGTTATTTTTCTATAATCTTCTTAAGTGTGGTCCCTCCTAAAGGAGTTTGCTTAACATAGAAGACATGTTATTGGTAAATGGTATATAGATTAATTTTGATAAACCAAATTCTAAAAATCCTATATTAAGTGCATGGGGCAAAGGATATAGTTAATTAAAGGAATCCTGTGTTACAACTTTTAATAAAGTAAATATCCCTTAATATAGTTGTTCCCAAACCCAGCTTATTAGAACACTTATGAACCTTTTCAAAAGAAGAAATTTGCGGGCTTTACTGTGGACACACTGAATCAGAATCTCTTGGTGGGGGCAGGGGTACCTGGGAATATTTTTTTAAGATCCCCTATTGAGTATGATTTGCCAGGATTGGGACCCACTTACCTAGTACATCTGTTTTGAAAGGTTGGATTTTTATACAGTCATGTGTCACTTAATGAAGGGGATACATTCAGAGAAATGCATCAGGCGATATTGTCGTGCAAACATCATAGAATGTACTTACAAAAACCTAGAGGGTATAACCTTTTATACACCTAGGCTATATGGTATACCCTGTGGCCCCTAGGCTACAAACCTGTATGGTATGTTATTGTACATCTTATTGTAGGCTTGTAACACAATGGTAAGTATTTGTATATTTAAACATATCTAAACATAGAAAAGGTACAGTTACAATACAATATAAAGGATAAAAAATGGTACACTTGAATAGGGTACTTACAATAAATGGAGCTTACAGGACTGGAAGTTGCTCTGGGTGAATCAGTGAGTGAGTGGTTAGTGAATGTGAAGGCCTCGGACGTTACTGTACACTGAAATTAAAGTTAGGTTATACTGGCCGGGCGCGGAGGCTCACGCCTGTAATCCTAGCTCTCTGGAAGGCCAAGGCAGGCGGATATTTTGAGCTCAGGAGTTCGAAACCAACCTGAGCAAGAGCAAGACCCTGTCTCTACTATAAATAGAAACAAATTAATTGGCCAACTAATATATATAGAAAAAATTAGCCGGGCATGGTGGCGCATGCCTGTAGTCCCAGCTACTTGGGAGGCTGAGGCAGAAGGATCGCTTGAGCCCAGGAATTTGAGGTTGCTGTGAGCCAGGCTGACACTATGGCACTCACTCTAGCCTGGGCAACAAAGTGAGACTCTGTTTCAGAAAAAAAAAGTTAGGTTATACTAAATTTATGAAAAATTTTTTTCTTTCTTTAAATTAACCTTAACTCTGTTTCAAAAAAAAAAAAGTTAGGTTATACTAAATTTATGAAAAATTTTTTTCTTTCTTTAAATTAACCTTAACTTACTGTAATCTTTTTACTTTTTAAACTTCCAAATTTTTAAAAACTTTTTGATTCTTTTGTAATAACACTTAGCTTAAAACATAAACACATCATATAGTGGTACAAAAATATTTTCTTTCTTAGTATTCTTATTCTATAAGTTTTTTTCATGCTTTTAAAAATATTTATTTTTAAACTTTAAAAAAAACTATGATAGGCCGTGTGCAGTGGCTCATGCCTGTAATCCTAGCACTCTGGGAGGCCAAGGCGGTAGGATGACTCAAAGTCAGGAGTTTGAAGCCAGCCTGAGCAAGAGCGAGACCCCCATCTCTACCAAAAATAGAAGGAAATTAATTGGCCAACTAAGAATATATAGAAAAAATTAACCAGACATGGTGGTGCATGCCTGTAGTCCCAGCTATTTAGGAGGCTGAGGCAGAAGGATCGCTTGAGCCCAGAAGTTTGAGGTTGCTGTGAGCTAGACTGACGCCATGGCACTCTAGCTGGGGCAACAGAGTGAGACTCTGTCTCAAAAAAAAAAAAAAAAAAAGCTATGATACAGGCCGGGCGCGGTGGCTCAAGCCTGTAATCCTAGCTCTCTGGGAGGCTGAAGTGGGCGGATCGTTTGAGCTCAGGAGTTCGAGACCAGCCTGAGCAAGAGCGAGACCCCATCTCTACTATAAATAGAAAGAAATTAATTGGCCAACTAAAATATATATAGAAAAAATTAGCCGGGCATGGTGGCACATGCCTGTGGTTCCAGCTACTTGGGAGGCTGAGGCAGCAGGATTGCTTGAGCCCAGGAGTTTGAGGTTGCTGTGAGCTAGGCTGACGCCATGGCACTCACTGTAGCCTGGGCAACAAAGCGAGACTCTGTCTGGAAAAAAAAAAAAACAAAAAAAAAACTATGATACAACACATACACATTATTAGCCTAGGCTTATACAGGTTCAGGATTATCAGTATCACTGTCTTCTACCTCTGCATCTGGTCCCAGTGGAAAATCTTCAGGGATAGTAACGCCCATGGAGCTGTTGTCTCCTATGATAGCAATGCTTTTTCTAGAGTACCTCCTGAAGGACCTGCCTGAGGCTCTTTTACGGTTAACTTTTTTAATAAATATTAATAGAAGGAGTATTCTCTAAAAGAATAATTTAAAAGTATATACAGTAAATACATAAATCAGTAACAGTTTATTATCTTATTGAGTATTATATACTATACATAATTATATGTGCTATACTTTTATACTACTAGTAGTTCAGGTTTGTTTACACTGGCATCATCACAAACACATAACGCTTTGTGCTACATCACAATGGCTAGGATGTCATTAGAATAGTTTTTTAGCTCCATTATAATCTAATGGGATGACTGTCATATATGCAGTTCATAGTTGACTGCATACATCATTATGTACCATACCACTGTTTATCAGATTTTGTTAATGCAGTCTACTTACATAAGTACCACTGTTGGCCTGGAAACTCTGATTTTAATGAAAAATTGAAGACAGGGCCTTATTCATATCAATTCTGGAGTTCTTTTTGCCCCTGAATTAATCAGGGTACAGATTTATAGGCTTTTGAGATAAAGAGCAGAACCCAGAGATTTATATACTTGGGTTGGTGTGTATATTTGATTCCCCTCAAAGGGCAGAATCCACAGAATAGGAAGAGGACCAGTCAGAGAGGACTAGTCAGAAGACCAGAGGCTTCACTGGGGATTTCTTTTAAGGAGTATGAAGCATTTGTCACTGAATCTTAGACACTAGGAACACTTTACTGAATGAACCCAGAAGTCAGGAGCTATATTGAGACAATCTGACTTTCTTCACTTAATAAGTTGCAGTGCTAAAAGAAATTGGCTGGTTGGAGAGAGGATTTTCTTTTCTGAGCTTCTAAATCTTCACTAAGTGATTTTTGCTATGATTCACAGTTAAGCTTTATTCAGCCAGGTTGAAAGTGATGTGTAACACAAAATCTGGAGCTTATTCTTACAAGGAGGGATATGGAAGAAGGGCTGTGAGAAAGGAGTACTTAAAGAGAGACTGGAATATATGGAGCAACATTAATGTGTTGTAAATCCCAGGAGCTGGTGCTTTCATTGTCTTGGAGGATCTGATGAATGGTGTGTAGAGCTACTAATAAATATGTAATTTATCACCAACACCTGTTTTACTGGTGATCTGAAGGGGCTGGCATGGTAGCCATTTTGATCTCTGTCATGTGTAATAGCCTCTGGGGCCTTATTACAACATCAGGAAAAATAGCTGAGGAAAAATGCTGAGGATAGTTAAAGAGAATTGAGTTATATGTGACAGGAATGCACCATCATCAGTAATGAATATTTTCAGAACATCTGCTGGATGCAGCCCACTCTGAGGCAATGGCTTGGCTTCTCTATTAAATGAACCCTGGCTCATCCCAGTAGGGCTCTCTGAAATGTCAGCCTGAAATATTGGACATGGCCAAGGAACTGAAGAGAACATATTTCTGGAGTGAGGTATGCATCTCTAGTCTGTCAGAAGCCCCCAGAAGAATTAATGTAGTGGGCAGGGGTGAGCTGGTGGGCATAATTTATCTGGGCTTTGCAGTTTTTGATATAAGTCACTCACCAGAAACCATTAAGGAAGGCTGGTGATCATTGACCAGGAAGGTTTTTGACAGGAACATGAGGAATTCCAGATGAGCATAGCACAACGAAAGCTGGTGAACTTTTATGCAGAGTAGTATGAGAGGGTATGATTGTGGGAGAACCACATTCTAGCTACCACCAATGACCAATAGGGTAAGTTGTAACTTTTCTAGAAAGGTGCAGAGGCACTAGAGAGGCTGGATATCCAGCTAAGCACAGAGAGAGCAAATAAGGTGTTAGACATAAAGAACAAAAGTGGTGGAAAAGATGTAATAAATGTATAGTTTTTCCTCACTTCAAGTAGTGCATTCCATTTTAGTCATTTTATCTGAAGAGATAGATGAGGCAACTCCCTCCCCCCCCAAAAAAAACAGTCTAGGGAAGAGCAATGAAGAGTGGTTAAGTACATCTTAGATCAAATAAAGGCAGGATCCTATTAAAGTGATACTCTGAAGGCTCACTGAGTTTGTAATTTGGTCTTGTGGGTAAAAAGTAGATTGCCTCCAGTTTTATTTATTTATTTATTTATTTATTTATTTATTTATATTTTTTTGCCCAATTTTTGGAAGAAATGCCTCAGTTTTAAAAAGTGACCAGCACAGGCCGGGGTGCAGTGGCTCACGCCTGTAATCTTAGCATTCTGGGAGGCTGAGGCGGGTGGATTACTCAAAGTCACGAGTTTGAAACCAGCTTGAGCAAGAGCAAGACCCCGTCTCTACTATAAATAGAAACAAATTAATTGGCCAACTAATATATATAGAAAAAAATTAGCTGGGCATGGTGGCGCATGCCTGTAGTCCCAGATACTCGGGAGACTGAGGCAGTAGGATCATTTGAGCCCAGGAGTTTGAGGTTGCTGTGAGCTAGGCTGACACCATGGCACTCATTCTAGCCTGGGCAACAAAGTGAGACTCTGTCTCAAAAAAAAAAAAAAGTGACCAGCACAACAAGTGTATAGTGTTAAGAACAATCATTGTCTGGGAGAATAGAAATTTTCATAGTGTTAAGATCCTGGCCTTCGGCCGGGCGCGGTGGCTCAAGCCTGTAATCCTAGCTCTCTGGGAGGCCGAGGTGGGCGGATCATTTGAGCTCAGGAGTTCGAGACCAGCCTGAGCAAGAGCGAGACCCCATCTCTACTATAAATAGAAAGAAATTAATTGGCCAACTAACATATATATAGAAAAAATTAGCCGGGCATGGTGGCACATGCCTGTAGTCCCAGCTACTTGGGAGGCTGAGGCAGCAGGATTGCTTGAGCCCAGGAGTTTGAGGTTGCTGTGAGCTAGGCTGATGCCACGGCACTCACTCTAGCCTGGGCAACAAAGCGAGACTCTGTCTCAAAAAAAAAAAAAGATCCTGGCCTTCTAGACTAGCCAAGTATCCTGAGATGAAGTGACTCAGATCCCAAGTGCGTCCCTGAGCATATTTCCCAGAAATTACCAAATTGTTTATTATGTTTAGTTGCAAGTTGTTCCTTTTTCCCCTCTCTTTTTCCTAAAGAGCTTTCTTTGAATGTAATAATGTGAAAGGAAAAAAAGTATAGCTACCTGTACCAATTATTGAGGGCTTACCATATGCCAGATACTACGCTAAAGATTTTACATGTCTTTTTTTTTTTTTTTTTTTTTTGAGAAAGAGTCTCACTTTGTTGCCCAGGCTAGAGTGAGTGCCATGACATCAGCCTAGATCACAGCAACCTCAAACTCCTGGGCTCAAGCAATCCTTCTGCCTCAGCCTCCCAAGTAGCTGGGACTACAGGCATGTGCCACCATGCCCGGCTAATTTTTTCTATATATATTAGTTGGCCAATTAATTTATTTCTATTTATAGTAGAGACAGGGTCTTGCTCTTGCTCAGGATGGTTTCGAACTCCTGACCTCGAGCAATCTGCCCGCCTCGGCCTCCCAGAGTGCTAGGATTACAGGCGTGAGCCACCACGCCCAGCCGATTTTACATGTCTTAATTCATTAAGCCTGTAGCAACTACAGGAGAGAAAATACTGGTTGAATGTCTATAATCCAAAAATCTGAAATCCAGAATGCTCCAAAATCTGAAACTTTGTTAGTGCTGACATAACACTCAAAGAAAATGCTTTTTGGAGCAGTTTGAATTTTAGATTTTCGAATTGGGGCTGCTCAGCTGGTAAGTATAGTCCAAATATTCCAAAATTTGAGAAAATTCAGAATCTGAGACACTTCTGGTCCCAAGCATTTCAGAAAAGAAATACTCAATCTTTAGCCTCATTTTACAGATGAGGAAATTTAAGTTTAGGTAAATTAATCTGCCTAATTTGTCACAGTTAATAAGTAGAGGAGGTAGAACTGAAACCTATGTGTTTACCCAACTTGCCTTTTCCTCAGCTGCTGTTAAAGCATATGTTGGTCTTAGAAATCAGATGATCCTTATTATTTCCTAAAACAGTCTGTTTTGGGGAAGGCGAGTGACTAGAACTTTCTAAAATTATGCCAAGAAACAGCCTACTCTTTCTAGTGTTCTTTTCATCATGGAGGCATCTCTAGGTTAACTGACTGCTGATTTTCTTTGGCAAGGATCTGTTTAAATTGGATCTTCTTTGAAGTCTGTAGCATCAGCAGAATTTGACTATTGAAGATAGGAAGAAGTATTGAGAGCCTTCCTTTGTCAGATATAGTAAAAAATGGAGTGGATGTTACCTCCTTGAATTTTATTGTATAAAACCTTATAAACAGGCCAGGTGTGGTGGCTCATGCCTGTAATCCTAGCACTCTAGGAGGCCGAGGCGGGCGGATTGCTCTAGGTCGGTAGTTCAAAACCAGCCTGAGTGAGACCTTGTCTCTACTAAAAATAGAAAGAAATTAATTGACCAACTAAAAATATATATACAAAAAATTAGCTGGGCATGGTGGTGTATGCCTGTAGTCCCAGCTACTCAGGAGGCTGAGGCAGAAGGATCACTTGAGCCCAGGAGATTGAGGTTGCTGTGAGCTAGGCTGATGCCATGGCACTCACTCTAGCCTGGGCAACAAAGTGAGACTCTGTCTCAAAAAACAACAACAACAACAACACAAAACCTTATAAACATGTAGGCTGTTAAGAAGGCAAAGCTGTCTCTTTCTCTACTCCCAAGTGACATGCAAAAGATCCCCTTAGAAACTTAATTAAATAAGGTCTACATGGGGAATGAGCCTTTCAGTTGGGTTTTCAAGTTTCTCAGTAATGAGTTTTCTTGGTAGCTGTAAAAACTGCCAGTCTGAGAACTATTGTTCCTTGCCTCTTTTGGATTAGAATTGGTGCCTGATCTATATGAAGTCTTTCCTCACCTCCTGTAGGTGGGAGGAAAGGTCATTGGTTCTCATCCCGCTTGTAGGAAATGGTCCAGTTGCTTAATGAGTTTAAATATATGTTCATTTCCATATGCTGGCCAACTCAGATTGGGTCTGGAAAAACTGAAGATATATTCCGGTACTATAAGTGATGGGACAATCATTAAATCCCAGTGTGCTGACCAGATTGTTGTTTGGGTAATATCATCGTTTTTTTTTTCAGTCCCCCCTGTGGTGTTATTTGGGTATTGGATCTCCATTAATGGCCTTTCTGGCTGTTAAGCAGCTGCGACTTTCCACCCCCATGGTGGCTTTGTTTTATGGGTGGGTGAATCAGTTCTTGCATATAGTTTGTGAAATGGTTAGGGAGCCTTTGGGATGAGAATGTAAGTTAGCAATCTATAAATATGTGCCTTATGGCAAAGAAGCTTTTATGTCTCCCAAAAGACAACTATCTCTATGGATTTAGTAAATTATTGATATGGTAGGACAAAGTGAGTTTTGTGGAGCATTCAGTTACTTTTTAGAAACAAGTAAGAGAGCGAGATGGGAGAAGTGGTAAACTTAAGTCTACACTAATTCAGCCTAGGGGAAAATGCAGGTTGAACAGAACTGGGGTGCGTGTGTGTGTTTTACATACGTACCCGTGTATGCACTTGATGAATGCCCATACATGCTGTGAGATTTATTGGAAATGGGGAGAGTAAACAGGCAAAGATGGGTTTGGACGGGGTATCAGGAGCATTGTGCAGAGAGGGCCTTATAGAAGCATTTTTATTAACACTTTTTAAGTAGCTAATGGGCTTTCTTAACTAGGTCACTCTCAAACCTTGAGTCTCTTCTCTTGTTTAACAGTCTGTAAATCCTTATATTGTGAAGCTCTCTATTGTGGATGATGAGGCCACGCTCAATGTGAGTATCTGGATCCTGGTATATATTCTTATTTGCACTTGCATTCAGTGACCTTACTTTCTGTGGAACAGAGAACTATTCTGTCAATTTCATCTGGTTATGAAGAGGAAATTCATATGTCTTTTTAGAGCATCACTGCCACTGTCTTACTGTCTGCTGTCTTATTATCACGGAATAAAGGTTTTGAGGGGCTAGATGGTTGCCAATCACGATGAAATGCTTGGTTATATTTCTTATTACAGTGTGCTGATGTTGCTTATCCTACAGAGTCAATAAATTACACATCCCAAAATAAGAAAGCTTAGATGACTGAATGATGGGAGATTCCTTCTTATAGGACTAGCCAGATATTATTTATAGCCTGACTTGGTGAAGCTGAAACAAGGGGGTGATTTGTATCTGCTGTATATATCCTTGGAATTTTTTGAGGTAACATCTGATCTCTGAATATAGGGAGGAAGAAGATGACCAGGTGTCTGGCTTTATTACTTTTTTATCCTGCCCCCTTCATTTTTTCTAATTTCCCTTATGTAAAAAATGCACACATGATTCATCCTTGTAGCCTTAATTGATCTTTGCGTTATGCTTCACAGGTCTTGGGGGAAAGTTGATAAGTCACTTTAACATTATTGGATACTTCTTCCCTTTATATTCTTGTTTTCCTGTGGTCTGAAAGAAAATGTCTGTATGCACCTTCATTTAGCCTGGGACTCATTGTCATATTTAATATGGCTGATTTGGAGAAATATGAAGACTTTGTGTTTAAAGATTCTAACTCAGTCTTTTTTTTTGAAGTGAAAATGATCCTGTGAAAACAGTATTCGGGCTGGTCTGTTTCACCCTTGTTACTCTATTTTAATTGTTCCTGGGAACATTAAGTAAGACAATTAGATAAGAAAAGCCTTTCCAAACAAGTTCGTTTTGATGCCTTGACAATGTGTCTCAGAATTTTTGTCCTTGTTGCCAACTTTCAGGGAGACCTTGGGCTTGGACCATGGGGGTATAATTAGTGTTTTCCCTGGCCTAGTTCTAGCATCACCACCAACCCCCAAAGGCTGCCTTCTTATTTCACCTGTGCTATTTTTTCCCTTCTAGGGAATGGGGCTTGTAATTGCTCAGGCTTTATCTGAGTACAACAGGTAAGTCCACCTTTCCAGAATGGAAGGGTCTAATTTTCATTTAAATTGGTTGAGTAGGGAACAGGTTTGTTAGAGTTCTTGGGTGAAATTTCCTTACCTATCTCTTAAAAGAGTAATTAGAGGTACAGCCCCTGGCAGATGTATTTGCTCTAGCTTGGCTTGATGGCTTTAGCAGGGGTTGTTTTTAACACCAGGGTAAGTGTAGCCACCAGGTTAGTGTCCTTCTTTAGTTTAAGCAATTAGGCACATTCTTTTGTAACCTTTGGTATTTTATTACAGAACATTTTAACTACTTTACCAGCCATAAACAGGGTCTTCCATTTAGACTAATGTATCATTGGAAACCAGGAGTATCCCCAGTCCTGGCAAGGACCAGGCAGGATCTTTTATTTTCTTTTCTTTTGAGACAGAGTCTTACTCTGTTGCCCAGGCTAGAGTGCCGTGGCATCAGCCTAGCTCACAGCAACCTCAAACTCCTGGGCTCAAGTGATCCTCCTGCCTTAGCCTTCTGAGTAGCTGGGACTACAAGCATGCACCACAACTCCTGGCTAATTTTTCTATTTTTAGTAGAGATGAGGTCTCAATCTTGCTTAAGCTGGTCTCGAACTCCTTAGCTCAATTGATCCTCCTGCCTCGGCCTCTCAGAGTGCTAGGATTACAGGCACCACACCTGGCCCAGGCAGGATCTTTCTTGATCATCTCCTAGACTTTTCTCATACACAGTTGGCTATCAAAACTTCAAATTTGTCCCATCTCAGTAGCTCAGCTCACAGATTTTCCTCCTCCTCCTTAGAAAACAAACAAGATTTTCACTGTTAACAACTTTCAAGTAGTTTCACTGTCACACTTTTCAATTAATAGTCTGTTTGGGAAATAACTAGATCAGCTATATATGTTAGAACAGTGTCATACTTTTGCAGCACACTTTCTAAGTCTCTCCCAAAACTGCCAGACATTTTGCTACACACTACCTCCAGAGCAGGTAAGTGCCTCTTAACTTGCAGGGGAAACTGCAGTGGCTAGATTGTCATAATGATTTAGTTTTCTGGAGTAAGAGAATTCTAAGAATGCCCAGCCCTCATTACCTAGAATTCTAAGGACAAAGACATACTTGATAATAATCCTGAAGTTGAATCTAGTTCTTTTTGTTCAGGCAGTATAAAGACAAGGAAGAAGAACACCAGAGTGGTTTTTTCTCTGCTTTAACAAATATGGTAAGTCCTACTTGTTTTTTCTCCTGCTCAGAAATATATGAGGTCTGCACGGTTAGGCAAATCTGGGCTTTCAGAAGTTCAGATGTTTGAGGTGATGGCATGATGAGGGGAGAGGGGCTGCTCAGAGCATATTTTATTGGGAACTGTATCTCCTTTAGTGAGTTCTAAAACCAAGTGAGATAAAGGAAAGGAGAGCTTTGGTTTCTCTTGGACTGATTTTTTTCTCAAAATTAATTAATTAATTAGTTAATTAAAGGCTGTAGAAAAGGTACACACTAAGCCAGACTTTTGCTTCCTAAAGAGTTGGCTTTGGCTGGGCATGATGGCTCACACCTGTAATCCTAGCACTCTGGGAGGCTGAGGCGGGTGGATCGCTCAAGGTCAGGAGTTCAAAACCAGCCTGAGCAAGAAGAGCGAGACACCATCTCTACTAAAAATAGAAAGAAATTAATTGGCCAACTAAAAATATATATATATAAAAAAATTAGCCGGGCATGGTGGTGTATGCCTGTAGTCTCAGCTACTTGGGAGGCTGAGGCAGAAGGATTGGTTGAGCCCAGGAGTTTGAGGTTGCTGTAAGCTAGGCTTTATTTGGGGACTGACCCTGTGGAACACAGAATAGTAAGGTTTAAATTGATCCAAGAGCTCCCCTGAGTGTTCCTTTGCTGTCTGCCGTGGCTGTTTGATCCCTTGTAGCTGGTTCTGGGGTTGAGGGATTGTTCAGTGGATCTGAGTCATTCCTCTAAATACTTAGAGTCTGGGTGGAGAGGTCCAAGGTTTAGGAAAGTTATTGGTCTAATTTGTAAGTCTCTAAGACAGGGTTACTCAACATTGGCAGCTTTGGCATTTTGGATCAGATACTCTGTGATTGATTTTTAATAGATAAATCTAGTAGGTCCTAGAATCTAGGCAGATTCAGAAATTCTGTCTTCTTTGGCATTAGTCATCCAAGTAGTCAGCTCTAGGGCATGACAGTTTTTGAGTTCATTGCAAGAAACAGTTGTCTCCTCTCCTCCCCTACAAAGAGGCAATTTCCCCCCCAATGCTTGTGCACTGTTCTCTTCTCCCTTCTCAGAGTCTACTCTCAGGGAAGGACTTGGTAGGTGAGAGACTCTTTAACTCTGAAGCATAAATGAGTGAAGTCTCTCAGAGGCTAGAGAAGTATGTTTTACATTGGTATTTGATTAAATGAATTAGATGTAATTATATTGCTCCCAGGTATCTCTGCCTTTTGGCAAAGGAGAAAAAGTTGTGTACCAAACATGAAGTTCTAGCTGCATAGTTGTGGGTATCAGTAAGGAGGTGGAAAAGGTATTTTTAGGGAAGTAGGCATCTTTCTTAGTGATATCATACATATTAAAGAGAACCTACTCCATTTACTTTTTCACTTGCTCTGACTAGGACACAGACTGAAGGTTTTATGATCTGAAAGATGGAGAATGGGTCTCACATAGACAGTTTTGGTCCGAAATTCCTCTGAAAATAGCTCTACGTTGGTTGAAGTCAATCTTCTTTCTGTGGTTTTCTTCATGAGTTAGTTTCTGACTTCAAATAAGCAACTTCCAGGAAAGATGCAGTGATGAAGATATGTAGATTAATACTTACTGTCAGAATAACTGAACCCTGAAAAAAAGAGGTGGACAAAAGTCCTTGGATTTTTTTTTTCAGGCTTTTTAAGGCAAGATGATTCAGTAGGGTACTCATTATTTCATTTATTGCTTATGAGTCTTTTATAAAATTTTCAAAGTGGGCTGATTTTGGTGTGTGAGACTGATGGTCCAGAGTTCTAAGTTCCCTCTTGCTGGAGGAAGCAGCTTATTTTTTACCTGATAAAAGGCTTCTTATGCACAAAGCTCCTCACATCTTTTTGCTATAAGTCTGCATTTCCCCTTTTCTTCCACAGGTGGGCAGCATGTTCATAGCAGATGCCCATGAGAAAATCTCAGTACAGTAAGTGTCTTGACATTCTTATGCAGTGACTTGGACTAGTATAGGCTTTCCTACTAGATGTGAGAGTGTGAAATGTTACCTCTTGCTAATCTTTTACAGATTCAAACTTTTTTTTGGTATTTATAAAATATCTCTTGAGTTTTAAATAATAATGAATCCTTAGATATTTCTGCTTTCATCTCATATGTGTGGAGCCCCAGGGAGCTGAAAAGCTGTTCCTAGCTATCTCTGGAATGAAACAAATGAGGGATGGGTATCTGAGACAGTTAAGTGGCTAACTGGGTTGGATTGGAAAAGCAGAGGGAAGATAATGAATGAAATAGATAAGAACTGGTCTTAAGGAATTAGAGTTAAGGTCCTGAGTCCTGTCTGTTGACTTTTGCATATGCCCAAAAGTGAAGTAAAGAGGAACATTAGAAACTCAAAGGAATTAATAATGAGCTGGGGTGAAATCTTATCTTGATGGTTATTCTCTGAACTCCTCCACTGTGAGAGCCACTCCAATTTGTTCTCTTTTTCTTTAGAACCAATGAAGCCATTCTTCTGGCACTTTATGAAGCTGTTCATTTAAATCGCAACTTCATCACAGTATTAGCTCAGGTTGGTTACATTAAAAACCCCAATCTTTTTTTTACCCTGAATTTCATATGGGTTGATTCTGTTGAAAACCCTATATGGCTTTATCTGTTTCAACCCTGTTTTGCATGGGTAAGTGGTAGCAATGAGGCGTTATAGCAGTTGTCTTTGCTTTGCTATCCTCAAATATGTATGTTTCCTTCTGATGCTCAAGTGATTCTAGCACCATGCAAAGTTAATGGTTTTGACCAGTTTACTGATTCTGTTAATTCAAATGAGTTGAGGCCGGGCGCGGTGGCTCAAGCCTGTAATCCTAGCTCTCTGGGAGGCCGAGGTGGGCGGATCCTTTGAGCTCAGGAGTTCGAGACCAGCCTGAGCAAGAGCGAGACCCCATCTCTACTATAAATAGAAAGAAATTAATTGGCCAACTAATATATATAGAAAAAATTAGCCGGGCATGGTGGCACATGCCTGTAGTCCCAGCTACTTGGGAGGCTGAGGCAGCAGGATTGCTTGAGCCCAGGAGTTTGAGGTTGCTGTGAGCTAGGCTGACGCCATGGCACTCACTCTAGCCTGGGCAATAAAGTGAGACTCTGTCTCAAAAAAAA